>JACJUY010001127.1:97016-116270 GCA_014220935.1 Platorchestia sp. MABIK
ACTTCTAATATCTGAAAAGACAAACAAATACACTGTTTGAACTATTCTTATGCCTAGACTGGCATTGCTTTATTTAATTTTTTAAGTCACAGTGTTATAACAGAAGAATAAATGTCATAAAAAACACTTTAGTTTAGTAGGAGGAACGAAGCTAAGTTTTCTTAAACAAAAAATAACGGTCCTTTCAGTTGATAACATCATAGCAAGATCTGCTGATGTTCGTATGAGCAGCTAAGAAACCTAAGTCAGTGCGTCATGCGTGAGTGGAAACATGTGGTGCCTATATGAGGACACCGTAACTTAGTGGAACTACATGGTTTCGCCACCTTAATTTTGGTTATCTTTAGTAAGAGTTTTGAATTTACGTTTTCTAAAGTACATTGAGTACATTGGTTACAGTGCACACGTTTTTTTCAGACTGTATTAGAAAGCCATTAATTTTTCATCGTTCAACGCTTTATTATACAATTCATAACATTTCCACAAGAGTTTAATCCCCCGCCCTGAGATACTGCTGATAAGATTCCCGGTAAAGTTGAATACCGGTTCTAGAGTTCCAACCCTCTGTCAGACCATACGTACTTGAGAATTTTTCATGCAGGTAAGTCAGTACCATCACATCACATTAAAACGCATCGAAATATGTTACTTGGCTCTAGATCACCCAGTTCATTTACCGAGTGAGTCAGTTCACCTTGAGATAAAAAAAGAATGTTAAACTATGATCAAGTTGATAATCTAAAAGGTTTATCCATTACAGCGTTTATTACATTTTTAATGTGTGCGGTCTCCTATTCCTTGAAGCTTTAATTTTGGCATCGTTGTATTTGCTGGTAAAAGTTTTAAAATTGATTCACATTTCCTTGAAGAAATGCAAAATTTGGGAATAATGATTTGAAACAATTTGGTGAGCCTTGCCATCAGTATCTGAAAATGGCTAAATATTTAGTTTTTAAGAGCTCTTAATTATCCGTCGTAACAGTGCGCTTCTGATCATGCTCTAGGTAACTGCATCTAGATCAACCAAAAAGTTTTCCTAGAAAACAAAAATCCTTCGATCCTAATGAATGATTATAAATTTCATTCCCACAGTCTACAAGTACAAATCTCATAATATTCACCACCAATATGTGTTTTCAGAAAAATGTTAAATTTTCATGCTGTATGAAAGCTTCAAATATTCTTCGCACCAAATTTAGGCTCATATAAGCTAGTATTTTCACATGCAAATCAGAGTATTTATTTCCACGATATGTTTGATTTAAATTCACCACAAGCGAACTAGCAGCTCTCTCCATTTGCTAACGTCTGCTCACAAAGGGACAAATTGCTTTAAATATTTTTGGCAAAGAAATTAGTCTTTTCTGAAGCTCAAATTGACCGTGTTAATTACTCAGTAGATTTAATAGTCCGTACGTCAAGATCAGAAAACATTTTCGAATATTAAGGAAAGAGATTCTAGTTTTAGTGAAAACAAAGATTTTTACAAGTGGCTACGACTGCATCATCAAATTTAAAAGCCATGTCGCTGCAATACGACCTGAGCGATGAATCCTGCCGAGTGTAAAATATCCAGGTCAGCTCAAATAGTTTCAAACTTCACAGGTTCTGAATCTGAAAATGACTCATATTTAACTAACATTTTTTCACCCGAGTAATTTCCAGCATCAACTCTTAAGCATTCTTCGGTTGCAAACCAGCTATTCCTCCTGCTATAAACGCCAAGTTATCCCTCAAAATCCTTTCATTATCATCAATTCTCTGTTCGATTCATTAGGCTTTATATCCCCAGTTGACCTGCCATCAGATTGATTGTAAGATGTATGGCATTTGTAAAATATAAGTAGGATCTTACTCATGACGATGCGTTGCCAACGGTTCACCGAGAGAATTGGAAACGCTGGTTGAAAACGTTAAGACTTAGACATAGGTTCTTCACCATGGAATTTCGCACCTGACGGGTTTGACAGAGTTCCCAGCGTAGAACATTTGATGTTTTCTGATACATCTAAAGATGTCATCGGCCGTGTCAGGTATCTAAAATTCGCTGATTCCAATAGTCAGGTACCGGTTGCGTTTACCAAGGGAGAAAGGTTTCCCTTCAAGGAGCAACATCGTTTCCTAGGTTAGAGTCGTGCACATCCATAGACGCCACCGTCACTAGGCAGGAATTTAGTTCCTATCTTTCTGTACATATAAAAATTTGTGCTTCTTTACCTATTGCAGAGTAGTCACTGGTTCTGACAAGTACAAATAGAATGAAAAAATTTTCTCTTTATGTTAAAAAAAGAGTGGAGATTATTTATAACATTAGTCAGCCTGAGCAACGGTTCTATGTCAGTGGACAGAGTAACTCTGCCGATAGGGCCACTCAACACTATACCTCGATAGAACTTAAGAGCTCTTCCTGGTTTACTGGGCCATCCTTCATTAGTAGTAAATCTGTTGAGAAATCTCGTTTGCATTTTTATGGTCAAGCCTAGGATTTGAAAGCAAATGTTATTTTGTATTCCTTCATGCAGTTACACGAGTCGGTTTTCGATGAGTTACTGAATTCCTCGTTCTATTAGTGAGATGCTTGCTGGATCTGGTAAGGCGGAGACTTGGTGTGTACCTTGCTGGACGGAGACCTCAGCCCAATTTTCAGGTCAGTGGGTTTACCTTGGTTTCACACGTGCAAATGATAAACTATTTGGAATATTTCGATTCCTGTGCTAAAAGGGATCGATTTATTCATTAAACACACGTTTATTCTCTTTTCATTCACTTGTTTTAAGAGTAGACAGAAGACTGTCATGTGACAATGTACCAATAACGCCATAAAACGCTGCGTGCCATTCGTAGCGCTGGGTTTTTCATTGAAATTGCTTCATTTGCAGTAGATTGAGAGCAGCGTAAGAAACAAAGATTACGGCAGATTTGTCAATTGGCAGAATCGCTTCCACGCTTCCGTTTGTAAACGGAGGGTGTAATGTAATAGGCCGCTGGAAGTCGAGGGAAGGTCATACCAACAGGCGTTTTTGTGCCCGTAAAAAGAGAGGTCTTGTGTATTCACGCAATTGAGAACTAAAGCTGCACATCAGTTACTTAACTGCAATGGACTCAAATTCATTTACAAACGCATTTTAAAAATGGTTGCTCCCAAACAGCCTTGTAAACTGCTCCGCTATGGTCAGGGTCAAAATCAGGGCTATGAATCAAGGTTATGAATTTCAGGAATTTCCTTAAAGGCGATACGTTGGCGGTTCTCGGATGCAGGTGTGAGTTGAATCTTCCTCACGTATTATATTTTGCTGGAAAAATCTAAGGAAATATGGCCAGGATAAACGAGCGGTCGATTTCTCCACATTGCAGCTTGGAAAGAGAACCCTATAAAAAAATTTCAACTCTCTTCATTTTGAAGCCACGTCGATAGTAAATTCGACCCTCTTCTGACTAGTGTCAAATGAGACAAAAAACACAATCTAAATTTTTGCCGACACTTTCGTGCAGTGAAAATCTTTTGTCAAGATTTTGTTAAATGAACTCGATTGTGACTTTTTTAAATTTCATTTTGATGCAATCATGTCAGAGACAGAAATAATTCTTCTTAGGTGAGTTAATAAAAAGAGGATTGAACAAACTTTTATTTGCAAATTATTTATATTGTCGAGCAGGAATACATTTCAAATTCACTTCAGCATGAAAAGGTCCCATTGTCACCTTTTATTATTACCGAAAAACCAACATTGATTCTAGTAGTTTGAAATCAATGTGAAAATCATGCAATTGACAAACAATACCAAACAAGCTGGTTATAAGCGTTAAAATTCGTTAATATCAAATTTTGAAGTTTTATCTATACAACTCGTACTTCCAACGGTCCGAGCTGTTGAGCACTTTTCAACCAGGCATTCAATCTGACTAGGTGCACACTGGTAACTTTTCCCGTTCCTGGCAAACTACGAAATGCGAGTCATCGACACCGGATCGTTCAAGTTTCAAATTTTTATTCAAGGCGACTAACACCTCAGTTGTAGGGACTTTTGCAGATTTCCATTCGTCCGAATTCACCGGTACTTTGCCAGGGAAATGATACCAGCCGTCATCTTCGTATCGGACGTTCACCGTGATTGTGCGGCCCTTCGAATCTTGAAAAAAAGTTAATGACACTGAAGGGGGTAACGATTGAGTATAAACAAAATCAGGAATTATTTACGATTAATAATCAAATATAAAATCAAGAGTATCGATTCAATACGTGTGACATAGGTGCGCTTTTAAAGCGCAATTGTTTTTGAATTGCATGAGAGAAGCTGGGACCATTCAGGAGCCCTGATTTTAATGCATTAAACCAGTGATTGTGACGTATTGACACCGACTTCTGTGCTTTATTAATTTCACTAACGATTATGCATCTCCCATTCATAATTGAATAGACTGGACGTTCATTCTAAGAAGAAAAAGTTTTCGGGTTGAGCCTACTGACGGCTTATTGTCATGGTCAAATGGTTTATAGACACCATGAAATTTTTTTTCAAATATTGAGCTGAAGAAATTAAAATGAGGTGTTTGTAATCGACGATTCATTCTTAAGGAAATTATTTCTTCTGCACTGAATGGTAATCCAAAGATCTACCAATCTACTAATTTTGAAACATGCTGGACACTCGATGGGCAGAATCACATCGGGAATACGTTCACAAAAAATATCAGTGGATACGCTCTTACCATCCGAAGTAAAAAATAATTGCTCCAATTGGTCTTTCGCTTCACCAGGAGCAGCGCTGGGCAGCATCATTCCCAGGAAATGGCAGTAACGATCCGCTTCACAAGGTAGAGCAGGCGCAATCCTTGAGTGCAAGCACGGGGACGTTTCAGTGGAGCAGCATTTCACAATTTCACTAGGGAGCGAGACATCAATACCTTCTGCAGAAAGAAGTTTTTAAGAAATTGACCGTCAGTTAATTTAGTGACGACGGTCGGAAAAAATTGAAACTCAAGGTTAAATTGCCAGAACCACGACGGCAAGCTTTGCCAAAATTAATTTTTCGGATTTATTATGTTAATTAGGTGATCAGAAACTCACTAATTAAATTTACTCTACCTTCACTGCTTGAATAAATTTAGGGACCTATCTGTGACTATAGTATAATACTAATATTGAGTGAGTGGTGCGATAGTTGAAAAATGTCGGTACATAGAGTTCTCATGCACTAACATATAGTGAAGAACTATGTATAGTGGTAGTTGAAAGTACGGTGCTTAACAAATAAAATTTTGGGAAGAGATTAATTTAAAAACAAACTAAAGTATTTTAATACCTAGAGTCACGAATCAATTTGCTGAGAAGACATACACCCTTTAGCAAGTGTATTCAGCGTACCATTTTTAAAGTAGTGCAAAGTGAAGGAAGTCGTTTAACAAGAGGAACTAGATGACAAAGTAAGATGACTCCATAAATGTAGTCATAAAAACACTAGCAGTGTCCAATGCCATCGTTGTATCAAATCAGTTCAAATTACTAGATGATCATCAAAATTGACATTTCAAAATTTTCAGAAAATAAATTTGGTAATTAGTTTCACTGCCGCGATGTTTAACTTCAGACATAAACTTGAGGCGGATGAGAATTAAAGATATGTAAGTATAACAGAAAGCTGTAGAAAGTTGACAAAACTTAAGATTACCGGACATGTTTAAAAAATTGTCTTAAATAGACTCGTTTTTCCAATAGCGTTTAACAAACAATGCAGTGGTTCAAGGAAGCGTTATCGATAAGATATGGGACATGAGTACAGGAAGCGAGTTACTGGGTAAAATGATATAGTTACCTTCGTCTTTGAAGATTCCAGAACTTTCACACTTTGTTTCACATAGCCAGGAGTAGTACACGTGTCCTGGTTCGGCAATTCCGAGTGTAGTAACGCACACATCAACTGTGTGGAAAGAAAAACTCTTGTAACTCAATGTTTTTAAAAAAAATTGCATCAAGTTTTGAAAACGGACTATCACTTTACAACGGGGAAAATTTCAATCGAAGAGCGTTCATTGAAAGAAATGTGTGAATTTCTGGCTCGTGTGTAATGATCTACAGTAAATTATTTGTAAATTCATTTACAAAACTGAACGGAAGTGCATCACTAAAATTAAAAAAAAAAATTGTCAACCATTACTGTGACGTCTCAAGCTAAACTATGAAGATGTGACTATTTTTCGTCGAAACATGATCAAATATGCGTAAAAAAGTTCCTTTAACAGAGTAACAGAGCAGTTGTCTGTTCCGTTTTACTATATTTGAAATAAAAATCCTACTACTAGCACGTGAGTAGTATAATACATGTACAATGAAAAACATAATGATACGTACGTGGATCAACGATGAAAACCTCTTCACCGTCGCAGGAGGCGTGCTCTGGATTGTAGATGCCCTTAGTAGCGAGCGAACACACACCATTTGAGTACTTGAACATCTGCGACTCTGGAAAGAAAATATTTTGTACTTCGTACATATTGAAAAAAATATCTAACTTCGACGTAGAGTTATGCACAATAGGTTTAGACAACTGTACGAAATTAATTACTGTCCCAAGGACGATTTCCATAGCGAGAATCGCGTATGGAAAGATGGATTACCACTCGATAACAGAGGGCTGATCGCGAACCAACGAAAATTTAATGACATAAATGCTTTTTTTTGACGTCTGCAAATGGTTTGGCTGAAGGAAAAACCGCTGATTATACTCGTAGGTTAATTAAAATATCAATGCTCCACCGAAATTTTTTTTCGCTCGTCTACTCACCCTCAATTTTTAATTCCAACATTAATGTTGTTCTTCTTATTTTTCAGGCGTTTTTAACGGTTTTCGATTCGTTTTGTGGACAATTTTTATCAATACGGAAACAAAAATGGCGAAGAGAAAAACAATTGCCTCAAAGGTTGCCAAAGACTGCAAGATTAACAGATGAAAAATGCTCTTATTCCAGAAAAAAATAATTGCTTATTATGGGTCAATAATGCAAAATTCTGTGATATTTATAAGCCCTCCTACAAGCATTTTCGCAGCGTTGTTTTACGACAACGTCTTCCTTCTCGATAGAGATTTATACAAATGTAACCTGTAGCATTAGACCTTTCTACTCTAAATGTTATAAATGTAATTCATCACTCTTTTCCTTTTTATGTTTTTTTAGTGAAATTTCATCAATTCTAAAAATCTTAAGGTAAATATTCGATATTTATATCAAATAATAAGATTAAAATTACATTAGAAATTTAAAAACGAGGAGCACTGCTCGTAGGTTAAGCATTATTTAATATTACAAATCAAAAATGCTTAACCTGTGAGCAGCGTTCCTCATTTTTAAATTCCTAATGCACATACGAAAAAAGAAAAATGTATCTCCTCAATATCTCAGATTAAAATTACAAGCTTAATAGTAATCTTTTCTCTGATGAGTACGTTTACAAAATTCACTCCGGAATGGCAACATTTGCCGTGACCAATGGATCAGCGAGCCGAAAGAGTCGAGCAATTTTCTCTCGCGCGCTACTACATTGTGTTATACAGTGAAATTTTCCTGAATCATTTTTGTCGATAAATTGTGTCAGACTTGAGATATACTCTCGAAACAAAATTAGCAATGTGCTAGTGCGCAGAAAAAATATCTTTTTGCTGCGTTTGTCTGCAGAGCAAGAGTGCTTGCACCGAGTTCTTAGTGGTACGTCTACTCTGTAGGCTTAGGCCTGTCGACATCTCGTGACATTTTGCAATTCTAGTATATTATTTCTAGCTGAGTGAATTTGAAATATTAAAGAGTTTATGAATTATTTGTTCTTTATTCATATTAATTAAATGTTCTTGTAACTTAACTGGCTAGACTTTCAATTTCGTTCAGAAAAATTTAGAATTCTCAGTTTCCTTATTAATCCTCTCATGGATCACATAAAAAAGTTAATGATTTCTATTCGTCTAACAAACCATTTTCAGTGCCGAAAAACGCGTGATGTTTTTTAAGTACTGTAATTTCGCAAAGTTGAGACATGGCCGTAATAGTTGCATGGTTAAACAAGGCTGAAATAACCCCAAATCGTATTGCTTACTCCAGCCTACAATTCCATGATATTATCGGCCTAACTCACGGAAGCTGATCCTCACCCAGTGTTATTGGTCTTCTAGGTTCCACTCCAGGCCATTTCAAGATCGCCTTCAAATCCCAGTCACTCAATACCAAGTTATGGCTCACATTCTTTGCAAATTAATAAACCATATACATCGCCCCATTTATCACAGTCTTATTATCCCATTGGATAGGACGGTGTTCAATGGTCGCTGGACGCTCTAAAAAGATGTACAAAAAGTGAAATGTTCTCAACCGGAGAACTACTCACAATCAACCACTGACCTGCTTCGTAGGCCTTGAAGGCGCATGCGATTGTGTCGTCCACTCCTTCAACGTCCTCCCAAGTCACTTCTGTGTCGCTGTCGATGAGATACCGAATGAACTCTTTACCTTCGTCGACTTCAATAAACTGCAGAGTGGCCTCGATCGTATTTAACCCGAAGCAGCTCGAGAACAGATGACTCTTCACATCAGACTCTAGGACGAACTGCAATTAAAAATGGGCTCCCATTAGGTAAATTGCGGAGTCATAAATGGAACTTTTCCTCTCTGATCTCTTGGGAAAAAGTCATGGAAGAGAATTAGACAACTACGATTGCAAATTAGTAGTTACCTAGCACTTCAGGCTATAGCTAGGTAGAGGACAGGCTTCGTGAAGAAGAGTAGGTGTCTTTGGTGCTAGAATGGGGTCGATTGAGTGGAAAATAATCAAACAAAGAAAGAGATCCTTTTCCTATTCAATCAAATAATTCACATGTATTAAAATTAAATTAAAGTAACAGTTCACAAATTCACGAAAATATTGCTTTCTTAGTCATTTACATATGTGATAAATTACATAATCTACAATGTTCGAATTTTATATAACCAGAAATTAAAAAACTTCCATTTTTAACTTTAACATACCTAATGTTCGATTGAATCCCTTTCACTTTGCTTCTAAGCCTCAGTCAATTCCATGTCTTTAATGTGAACGTGAAAAATTTCTAATCATATGGTTATTACCCTTCACAAAGATGTTTATTTTAAAGTGCTTTTTATATTCATAAAATCTGTTTTATTCTCAAATAAATATGTTTAGAAACACAATATTGAACGAAAATGAGCGGAACAAATCTGTACTTGGCTAAAAGGCTGTAAATGTTCTGAAAATAATTATTGTATAAAATCATTTTAACTATCGCTGTAAACCTGTTTTTTCTCATTTAGAAAGTTTGCTACTTAAGCAGATAACATAATACCGAAAAAAGCATCAATTCATGCCATGCAAGACGTATTTCGCTTACTCCTTCATCATGGTTTAGCAGAACATTTTCATGGTAATAAATAATTTTCGTTTTTTGCAGAATATAAATGAAGTTTTTTTGCCTATGGAAGACGGTTTAAGAAATACATCATTTGATATATGAGAACCATATTGGTCTTTGAGAACCAACTGAGAGTGAAATACTAATTTAAAGCATTTCAAAGAACCATAAGTCGATTGATATTTATCGTAATATATGAATAAATAAGACATTTTTTATGAAATGCACATCAAAAAAATTATAACTGTGAAAATGACAATCATTAATGCATAACGCTTACTTACCTCAGTGAAAGCTACATCATCTTCCCCGGCTCCTGGAACGGCCTGAGATGCATCCTGTAAAAAATATGAAATTAACCATCGGAATCACAATCACCAGTGTTTGAAAACAGGAAAATCCCTCAATTAACTTTTGTAACACATAATAACCCAAAAAAGAACAGCTTCTAAAATTCATAACAGTCGACCAATTATTTGCATTTTCTTGTACAAGATAGACAAAAAAAAGGCTCTTACCTTAGCAAGTGCAACGGATAGTAAGCCGAAGCAAATGCAAAGTTTCCAACCGCGAGTTTGCATGTTCAAGAAAGTTTTCTGATGTTCACTGCAGACGACCGGCGCACGAACTGAACTGGACGCTCGAGCTTACCCATCTTTAGCTGCTGTGGCACAGATGTTGTGACGCATGTACCAAGGACAGCGTTGTGCATTGCGTGGTCTAAATGGTGAATTTGAGAAAATTCTGCAACACTAAACAAAAATTACGAAGAAAAAATGTTCTAATGTTGATACTAAAGACCTTGAAAAATGTCCATGTTTTTTTACACATTCATGCAAAACCAATTTTGTTTAGAGAACTTATTCCGTTTTAGTCCTTTTCTGGGCTCTCATAATATGTGCGCTAATCGTGAAAATAATATTTGTTTTAGAATAAAACCAGCATAACCAATGAATATTTGAAAACTCTAGGATTTTTTTTCACTTTTTCACTTACATTTTGCAGAGATACCTAAAATTCAAGCCTGTCTAAATCTATGTCTGAGGGTAAATGTCCGCCAACAATCATTGGAAATTAAGAAAACTCTAATGAAAATTAAAACTGTTGGATTTAAAATTAAATAAAATTAAGACTGCAGTTCGAAACACTTCATTCTATTTACATTTTAAGAAAAACTGTAAATTTTGGTTGAAATTGTTTCTTCATCAATATCTAAAATTTTCACGAGAATTTTTATGCGATTTCTTCAAACATAGGTGGAGAGGGAGACTTGATTCACAATCTTGAATTATATTTTGAAACTTTAATATATCGAGAATATACCTACATATAATGTTGTAATTTTGAGCAAAAGCATTACATCTGTAAGTTTCTTAAAGTTCAGGTGTTTTAATGTTTATGCATGACCACGTTATTTTCTAACTATAAAAGACTTGAAGTTCACATTATTTGAAATGTTTTCTCACTCATAAGATTTCCTGATAAGTTACACATCCGTCCCTGAGCTTCAACCCTCTGTCAGACTATGCTCATGATGATCAGTTCAACGCGCGCTCATCATGCATCTTCTACCCTGAGGTCGCATTCATCAAAATTGTCTTCTTGTTCATGAAAAATCTCAAATAGCACACATTTTTTAATTGTAGACCGTGAAAAACTTCTGTTCTCAAGCTCTGAATTTGGATAATCTCCGATATCATTTTTCAGCGTGGAATAACACGAATGAAATCGAAAATTTTGATTTACATTTTAAGTTGAGTCAGTAACATGGAATCAAAATAAAAGCAACAAATTTTGACGTTTCTCTTGATAAAACTAAGTCATTTCCCGAGTGATTTATATTACCTTGAAACTAAAAGAAAGTATTAAACTAAGTTCATGCTGATGATCTGAAAGTTTTTAATTTCTAATGTTCTTTCTCATTGTACTACTTTCCCCTTCTATTTGTGATAGCTTTGGTTTTAGCTTGGTTGCGTTTTCCGGTCAGAACTAAAGAATTCAGCAAGACTTTCTTGAAGAGAAGCCAAAATTCAAATTTCTGAAAAACATGTTTTGGGCTTTGCAATCTGCATTTAACAATCGATTAACATTAATGCTTGATATCATCCAAGATTTACTTTTCGTTACCCTGCAGTGCTTATTACGGGGGGGTCAAAAATCAAATTTTCTAAAATTCAATCATGAGGTCTGTTGAAAAGTTGTTACATGTTAAAATAACATACTAGGTTGAAATTTATCGAAATCGGTAAATATTCCGAGGTTCCGAAATACATTAAAAGCTTCAAATATCTAGTAAATTCTATGAAACATTTACTGTGATTCTTCACTCATGATGTTATAAATTGCTCTTAAAATGAGAAAAACAAAATACAAACGTAAATAATGATTGACAAACATCAGAATAATGCAGTGCAACAACGTTCAGCAGGTTTGGAACACGTTCTGAACCTCTTCAGAACGAGACGTGCGGAAGCATATGTGTCAGGCGAGAGGGCAGTTGGTCGCTTGCAATACTACGGTATGTACTGTCACCGTGATCGAGTGTCGCGGCTGCTACGCGTACCTCATTTCATTTTCCCCCATTTGGTTTAGTTTCCGTGCTCAAGTGCACACAATTGCCTACTTGTGAAGACATTAGTAAAAAACAACAGATGAAACTTCAAACAAAGAAAGACACGTCTGTAAGAAGAAATTGCAAAACTATCGCAAGTAGAATCACCGAAATTTATAGAGATATTTCAATTCCGACAGTTTCCGTTAAGCACATTGGTGATCTGATTTTTTCTTATCATAACAAGTATCAGGTGTAGATGGAATCCCACAAGTCTCACCGTAATGCAAGAAACTACTCTGAAAAAGAGATTTTTTTTAAATTCAAAGAAGTTGTTTGACTTTGCATCTTGTATATATTGTTAATTGTTTATATTTTTGTCCTAAATAATTAAAGGGCCTAATACTCAACATATTTTCAAGCTAGATCATCGAAATGAGAGAAAAATGTTCATCGGTTCAATTGACATTGCTGTATCGAATAAATTAGCAAAGAGAGATGAAAGGAGGACAGCTTCACATAATTCGTTACAAGCTTCTACTTCTAGCGTCAGCACAGTTATGGAGAAAACAGCTATTTTCTGATGAGTCCAGTGATAAGAGAGATGTTGAAATTGTAGAAATCTCTGAAGCTGTTAATTTTAATAACAAATTTTGTGAAGAGAGTATATGCCCCAATGTGGTTTAAAATAAAGATAGAGCCCAATGTTCAAAGGGGAGCAAAACATGTATTTATCATGTTAACTTTTATAAACAAACAAAATTCTTATGTTTAAAATATTTTTCTACTTGTTGTCATGCGAAATCATATTATAAGGTATGTTAATTGATGAGAGACCTCACATCAGGGAGTTAGGTTGGAAGAGAATAAAAAATTGTCACTCCTTTTGAAAGTAGTGGATTGGATCTCCAATGCGGTCTTTCGAGTAACCTAAATTAACTGTTCAGTGCGACGATTACACCAACTTGATTGATTGACAATCTGAAACGGTAACTGAACATCCCATCACGAAGCAATTCACTAGTGGTGAAGTTGAAAATTTCATTCAAGCAAAAGAATCTTATCAATATTTGAAATATCCTCTTGATACCCAAGCTGAGGAACACGGAGTGAAAATAGTTAGTGAAGTTTCTGTACAAGTTTTCCGCTATGAATCAAGAGATTGGTTTATTAGAAGCAGATTAGCATCACAAGAGCGAAATTCAAGATTTGAACCTAAGAAAGATTCTACTGTAGAATGATTGATTCTTGATTGGTACCATTATCCTTTAATTTTATATTGTGTTTGTACACAGGAAAAGATAATATTGCTTAATAATTGTTTACATTAATGTGTTTGCAGGTTTGTTGGTATCATCTGTATACTAAATAGCTAAAATAAACGGAAATTGTTATTTTTCCAGTAAAATCCTTAAATTTTTATACAACGTTCACAATCGGAAACTTTTAACTGATTCATATTACGTCGAAATTTTGCACAAGAACCAATAATAAAATCATAAATGACATCAAATAACCCCAAACATATTTTTTGCAGTGATTTACGAACAGTAAAATAAAAACATTAAAATCACAGTAAAAATGTTTTGTTTTATTTCGAACTCATTTCGGAACCTCAGGAATATCTTTAATTTTCCTGATATTTTGCTTATAGTCTTTCAACGTCATTTCACAACTTTTCCCAACACCCCAAAACCTGATTTCCAAAAAAGTGGTTTTAGCTCCCCAAAACGATCCACCCTTCTGTTTATCATGCTCTAGGTGACTTTCCAGATTTACCGCAAAATTTTCATAGTAGAAAAAATCCATGCATGTTCATAATATTTTATTCCCACAGTCGGCCATAAAAAGTCGTTAAAATTGTCACCACTAATAAGTGTTTTCTAAAACATGTTAAAAGTTCATCCTTTGATCATTGAAAACCTGACAAGATCTCTCTTATTCAAGATTAAACGACAGAAACGCTAGCATTTTTGAACAGGCGATACGAACCGACTGTGGCGAAAGACAGAATATTTTATTTCTAAAAATTCGATACCATGCAAGTCAGAAAGAATTTATCTGCCTTATACGTTTGATTTAAATTCACAAGTGTACTAGCAGCTCTCCACACTTGTTCACTAGCATCTCCACATTGGACAAGGTCTGTACAGAAAGCGTAAAAAATTTTTTGAATTCTCAGACCTATAAATTTGTCTGCATTCCGTGATCAAAAAAACACAATTAAGCAACTTAGTGTGTTTGAATGCCCAAACGTTAAGATCACAACAACATTTTTTTTAATATTAAGTAACAAGATTCTAGTTTTACCAGTGAAGATATGTATATCTACACGCGCCTGCGACTGTTAAGTGCCGTAAGTCATTAAACTCAGATGCCATGTCGCTCCAACACGACCAGAGCGATGAACAGCACGAAACATATAATTTCCTGGGCTGCTCACAGGGTTTCAAACTCCACAGGTACTGGATTTGAAAAGAGACTCTTTTATTTACCCAACATTTCTTCTTCCGTGTTAAATTCAACACTGACTTGTGCGCATTCTGCGGTTGCAGACCGGCTATTTCTTCAGCAATTATTGTCCAGTCATCGCTCGGAGTCCTTTCATTATCCATCGTTAATAACATGGCAAGATATCTGGTATTCATGTTAAGCGCCACAAACGCTAGCACATTTAAATGAGCAACTCGAACTGTTTGGTTTTATGATATTTTGTACTGAAAGATTATAAGGAAACTTACAGTATAATTTCCACTGATTCATTCTAAAATATTCCGGATAAAACATTCTGTGTCGTTAACAAAGTTGTTGAAGATTCAGCTTATATTTGCAAAGTCGTCCAAGAATTCGGTAATGTGAACGTCCCCTGTTCAGAAATAAACTGCCATACACCGAAGCGCACCCAGCGTTAACAGATGGTTCCAAAACTGAAACCAGATTTGTTTAGGTAAAAAAACAGTTAAATTGAGAGATGCTGAATAAATTTAGATTGGTATAGCAGAACTGATTGTGCCCATCTCACATGAAAATCGGATAAAACAAAGTTTTCTTTCCAGCCGAAACTTTTCATGAAAACAAATGGATTTAATTCAAAATATCCCAGAAGCTCTTTAAACCTACATATTTCTTATCGTTTAAGCTTGTCATGATTCATATTTACCTTGGATCAAACATTGCAGCAGATTATTAGAAACATTCATCGCAAAACAAGCCAAGAAAAGCTGGATAATGTTCGCGCAGAATTAAACGGTGCACGAAATTTTGATCACACTCAGTGCATATACAAGCTCAAAGCCAGTTCATCTGACTTGAAACTGTGGATTTTTCAACAAAAACTAATAACTATTATTGATAATGAATAAGCAATAATGAAAAAATGACAAATTGGCATTTTAGGAAAAAATGTCTGCAGTGCTGCTTAATCATGCACGGAACTTTTTAATTTTGGTACTCGTTTTCGAAATGCTTCTCAATTATTTTTTACATGTTACTATTTGGCTTCCTTTCAACTTATCTCTAGAAGACTGAAATTAAAGGTACATTATCATTTATGAGTCATCAATTTTTGCATCCGGAGTACGTAAAATGCAAACTTGTTATTCAAAAATGAACGTGTTACTCTATCTGAGTGGGTGGAAATGATTTAAACTATCTAACAAGTATTTCAATAACTAAAATGCAGGTACGATTTATCATTAACCTTTGATTACCAAAATAAAAGGAAAATTTGAAAGGAGAAATATTGGAAATAGTTACATTGAAATTTTTAATTCGGGTGTTCACACTCAAGTGGACAACAAACAAAAACATTTCTTTCATTTGAATTTATGACATCTTTTGTAAACGTTTCATTACAATTATTTTTCATTCCTGTTCTTCGTGAAAAGTAATTTATTATTTCGAACAAATCTCACAATCAAACCAGAAACACTGTGAAGGAATCGTTAAACTGACACTCTTGCAACAGATACAGTGTAAAATTGTACAGGGACAATTTCTGGCATGCTCTTGCAAGATTGGGCTAAGCTTGGTGGTCTCCTAATATAGTGAATTGCTAGTTAGATATTTCCGAGGAGTTGAGGGCAGCATTTTTGGCTGAAAAGATTTTATGGGAAATTTTATATGATTATAAGCTATAAGTTCACTCATCATTTTAACTGGAAAATCTCAAGGCATTGTGAATAATCTACGAATACCAAACTAAATAATCTATGGGACTACGCTTTCGATCAAATGGTACCATTCTCAAATGTAATACCAGTAGGCCTTAGTAGTCAGTATTCGTTCTCAACATGAGTACGCTTAGGAATTGAACTTCGATGCTATTACAAAACTTCATACAACTGTGACGATCAAATAAAACTATAAATCAATTTTAAACAATTTAAACAATTTGTTTACCACAGGTGATACATAGGTAGAATGTTACTTAAGTCTAGTACAATGGTCAAATTTGAGTATAGCTACCTGTGGGCCCGAATAAGTTCAGCGACTTCTAGGGCATCCTACCATCAACGTTATTCTTTGTCGTACAATAATGTTTAACCTAATTCACTTAACCTAGTTTCGCATTAGACTGATCAATGAGATAATTTACTCAATCTTAGATACTTCATTTTACAATATAGGTCATATGGAGTATATTTAACAGTATAATCGATAAATGATTTAAAAGCAGACTGAAGATCGACGAAATCACTAACGGTTAGTAGAATCAATAGATTATTTGAGAAGTTCAACTTTTTCAGCAATTTACTGCACTTAAATTTATAGCGCTTGTATAAATTTCGATGAATTTTAATTACTCTAATACTTCTTCCTAACTAAATTTCAAATTTCAAAAAAGGTTTAAAAAATAAAGTAGAACCTTTGGTTGATTGACAGACGTACTTGAGTCACCAGTTAAATAGAAATATCCTTAATCGGCTTTAATTTCAAAGAAATGATAGCTTGTTCATTCAAGGTTGCAATAGAATATCTATAAGTCATTAAATCCCAGATACATCAGCAAACTTGATTTATAAAAGCGCTATGACATTTTGTGTCATGTTAGTTTACGTGTTAAAATAAGCAAAAAAATTTTTTCCTGAGAAGAATATTTCAATTCTTGGAGTCATGCAGAATCACAAATGGTCGAGTTTCGGTGATAATTAATTGACATTAAACAACCATTATTTATAGTCTAAATTAAATTTAACGAGTCATATTTCCTTCTCCTATGAGTTGCATATAAATTAAGGATATTTATTTTGTATCTACTGAAAAATTTTCGTTTTTAACACATGACATATGGATTATTTGAATTCATTTCGAACACAAAAATGGTACAAAAATCATTTAAAATTTCCCAATAAAAGTCATGGATTTCTAGTGTTCGTATTCTTACGCGATACATATCATCAAATATTTCAAATCCCAATCACTTAGATCAGAAAAATTAAACTATTACAGCGATAGAATGAGCTTGAGTAATTTTAATGCTATAGGTGTTTACCCCATCATCAGCAAAGCTGCGTGATTATACTTTCATCCCCCCAAGAGTCTTAAATTTACGAGGTGCCGTAAAGATTCAGTGATGCACTAAGGTCTAGGGCAGGGCTTCTCAACCGGGGGTACATGCACTCTTACGGGTACATTTAACGTACTTCACATGTTAAAATGTCCCAAATATATTTACATACAACCGTACGAGTATACATTAATCATTGGGTGTATTTTTACGGTTTCTTAAACCTTTAACTGCGCTGGGGTACGTGAAGATACACCATTAAGCTAAGGGGGTACCCGAGAGTAGAAAGGTGGAGAAGCCCTGGTCTAAGGTGTACCAACAACCGGTTTCTTCTCGAGTGCAAACGCCTTTTAGGACTTGCTGTGTTTCTTGCTTTGATATATATCACATGAATTTATTCGTATCAATTTGGTGCAATGCTGTTGTAAAATTTTTTATTTTTTTGCATGAGTGAACAAACCTTGGTCAGGCCACTCACATCGTTAAATTTACGGGGTAAAATTAGGGAACCAAAATTTTTCACTGCGTCGAAAATAAAAGACAGGGAAATAGTATCAAAATATCGCATCAATCACACGAAAATTTAACCTTTTTTTTCTCTGAAGATGGAGCAAATTTGATTTAGCATTGAGTACTTAATTTAAGTGGTTAGCTTCAGCAGCATTTACAATATTTTACATTACATGTTAGCGTGCAACGATTCCGAATGGCCACGGGAAACACAAGTTAGCCCAGTAAATCTGCTTCGGAAGAAAATAAACAAAAATTTGCTTTGGGGTAACTACTAGTATTTTGGGATTGCGATTATCACATAAAATGAGTTCGTACCTATCACTGTGAATAAAAATGAATTGATTACAGTTACCACAACCAGAGAGCAGCGTATTCCTAACCTGTAATTCCTAACTCAATCTTGAATGGTAAAATTTGGATGGGAATTTTGATTTTCAAGTTATTTTAATTTTTGATGGCGTTGCTTGCTTTGACATTTGAAAGTCTGTCACTTGGAATCGACGAATGAATGATGAGCTAGAATTCTAGAATCCAGACCATCTTATTTCCCTGGGATTTAACATCATCTATCTTGGCAAACAATAAATTCATTTTCAAATTTTTCGACCTTTCGAAACTGTTCCAGTTCAACGTGTTAAATATACGAAGAAAATCACTTATCACCTTTACTCAAAGAACACTCAATTGTTAAAATTCTAAATCAGTCAGCCTCTAAACGCAACGTTTCGATGTTACTCACATCATCATCAGGTTGCAGTCTGATGTTCCTCAGACTTGAAATCCGAGATACGCCAGCAATCGGGAATAATAAAAGCGTCATGACAATTTATGTCGAAGTTACTTTGCGGAATGAAATACGCAAAAATAATTTTTATCTTAGAAGAGCATTTCAATTTTCGGAGTCATGCAGAATCGCAACAGGGTCAAGTTTCGTTCATGATGAATTAACATCAAATAACCATTATTTTTTGTTTAAATTAAATTTAATAAATCCTATTTCGTTCTCTTATAAGTTACATATGAATTGAGAAAAATTTATTTTCAATCTACTAAATTATTTGGTTTTTTAGCAAATGACATATAAATTATTTAGATTCATTTTGAACACGAAAATGGTGAAAAAACTCATTCAAAATTCCTCAATAAAGGTCGAGGAAATCTAGTGTTAGTATGCTCATGCGATAAATTTCTTAAAATTCTTCTTCTTATTATTCCCAATCACATAGATCAGAAAAAGAACACTATTGCGGTGGCATAGTTTGGCTTGAGTA
>JACJUY010001127.1:125630-159430 GCA_014220935.1 Platorchestia sp. MABIK
CAATCGATAAATATTGCCATCCTTGCCTCGCCATCAACCTTATATATAATTTAACATAACCCTCCACTGCTGATCATGCTCTGGGTGACTTTTTCCAGACCCACCGTAAAATTTTCATAGCGGACAAAAATCTATTGATCCTTATTAATGTTCATGAAATATCATTCCAACAGTCGGCAAAAACAAATCTTAAAAATATTCGACACTAAAATGTGTTTTTGAAATGTGTTAAATGTTCATGCTGTGTGAGAGCTTCAAGTTTTCTAAGCCCTAAATTTTGGTTCATGAAAGCTAGTTCGATCTTTTGGAAGTCGGAAAGAATTCATTTGAGCGATATATTTGGTATAATATCTCCACAAGGGCACTAGCAGCTCCCCACACCTGTACTCCGTTGGCTAACGTCTGTACACAATGAGTAAAAAATTCTTTCGAATTCTGTGACCAAAAAGTTGATTTGTATTCCATGCTCAAAATAAAACGGTAAAACAACTCACAAGATTTGATTGTCCACACGTCAAGGCCATAATGTTTCCTAGAATATTAAGTAATAGGATTCCACTTTTAGCAGTAAAACTATATTTCCACGTGCCTGCGACTGTTAAGTGACGTGCGTCATGAAACTCAGATGCCATGTCGCTCCAACACGACCAGAGCGATGAACAAAGATAAATGTAGAGTTTCCTGGTCTGCTCGAATGGTTTCAAACTCCACAGGTGCTGGATTTGGAAAGAAACACCTATTTAACTGACACTTTTCCCGGAGTTCCTTATATTCAACATGACATTCACCATTCACCAACCAAGCCAGTTATTTCTTCAATAATTTATTGTCAGGTCACCGAGTCCTTTCATTATCGATCGTAAATAACCTGACAAGATATCTGGTATTCATGTCAAACGATAAAAAGCCAATATATTTTAATGAGCAATACGAACTATTTGGTGTTGTGAAAGACTGAATATTTTCTACTGAAAGAGGATAATGCAACTTTTGGGACATTCTTCACAAATTAATTCTAGAAAATTCAAGATGAAACTCCCTGTATTGTTAACATATTGAAGATTCAGTTCATTCATGGTAATCGTACATGTGAACTTCCCGGGCTCAGAAATACTCGAAACCGTACGAACCGCAACACCATACTCAGAATATGAAACAAAATTTGTGTATGTAAAGAATTCATGTCTCTGAGTCCGAGTATACGGTTATCACGCTGAAAAAGATTCATGAACAGAACCGTTTAATTGAGATATGCTGAAAAAATTTAGATTGATCCCGCAGAACTGACTGTGTCCGTCTCAAGTGGAAGTAGGATTAAATTAGTTTTCGTTTTAGCTTAAACTTTTCAAGAAAACAAATGGTTTTAACGCAACAAGATCCTGTCTTCTAGACTACAATATAGCCCAGAAATTTTTCAAAATATACAAATTTCTAATCGTTTAAGCTTTTTACGACATAGATTTATCTTGGTAGATAGATTTATCAAGCATAGTAGTAGATTTATAGAAACATTGATCGTGAAATAAGTTAAGAAAAACTGGATGGTGTTCGCGCAAAAATAAACGATACGCGAAATTTTAATCAAATTCAGTGCATACACTTGCACAAATGCAGTTCATTTCACTTGAAACTAAGAATTTTGAACCAATAATCATGGCTATTATAGGAAATGTGAGAACAATTATGAAAAACTCAAAAATTGACATTTTGGGTAAATATTTCTACAGTGCTTTTCAAAAGTGCATTGCAATTTTGGACTTTCGTACTCAATTGTGAAATGCTCCTTAATTATTNTAATCAAATTCAGTGCATACACTTGCACAAATGCAGTTCATTTCACTTGAAACTAAGAATTTTGAACCAATAATCATGGCTATTATAGGAAATGTGAAAACAATTTTGAAAAACTCAAAAATTGACATTTTGGGTAAATATTTCTACAGTGCTTTTCAAAAGTGCATTGCAATTTTGGACTTTCGTACTCAATTGTGAAATGCTCCTTAATTATTTTTGTGCGCTATTTGGCAACCGTTCAGCTCATTTTTAGAAGACTGGAATGAATGGGATTTTTTCATTTATGAATCATCAACTTTCAAATGCATAGTATGCACAATGCAAACGTGCCATTCAAACGCAAACGTGGTATTTTATCTGGGTGTATGGAAGTGATTTCAACTATCTAAAAACAAATACAATAACTAAGAAGCAATCATGTATTACTATTGCACTGCGATTATCAATTAAAAAAAAATTTGGTGCAGGATTATCGCAAATAGTTACACAGAATTTTTTAATTCGGATGTTCACTTTTACGGGGATACTAGAATAATATATATCATTCATTTGAATTCATAACATCTTTTGTAAATAATTTCATTTTTCATGTCTTTTCTTCTTGTAAAATAATTGATTTTCACGAATGAATCTCACCATCAAAACTAGAGACACTGTGAAGGAATCTTTGGTCTAACTGACACTCATGTAACAAATGTAGTTCAAATTTGTACACCAAAGACGATTTCAGGCATGCCCTAGCAAAATTGGGCTAAACGTAGTGGTCTCCTAATGAAGTGAATTGCAAGCTAAATATTTCCCGAGGATTTGAGAGCAGCATTTTTGATTTAGAAGATTTTTACGGGAAATCCTATAGGATTTTAGGCATTCATCATTATGACTTGAAAATTTCGACTACGCTCATGCATTGAACGCGGTTCTCTCACATGTAGTTTATAATTCCCAAAATGAGAAAAATCATTAAACATTCAAGCATTTCTGCGGATGATGAAGTATAGCCTTCATTTTACATTGAAACTCTGCAATTTAACTTTGAGTTACCAGTAATGTCACAAAGTGTTTGCCCCATTTCTTCACAAAATTTTCGGGCCACAAAAAGTTTGTTATGATAACATTTTCCCCTACTTTTCCTCAAAAACTTTTTGGATTGATTGCGAAAAGTTTGGAGCAATGGTGGCTCAATTCATATGTTTAAAAATGAAAAAAACGTTCACTTCTTTTTTACGGTTAATCTCGCAGAGAATGGGTGAAATTTGTGCTCATTTCACGAGGTGCCGTGAAGATTCAGTGAGGCACTAAGGTCTACGGCAGGGCTTCTCAACCGGGGGTACATGTACCCTTACGCGTACACTTAACGTACTTCACATGTTAAAATGCACCATATACGAGTATATCTACACACAACCGAATGAGTATACATGAGTATTAATCATTAGGTATGTTTTTTTAGTTTCTTAAACCTTTAACTGTGCTGGGGTACATGAAGATACACCATTAAAAGCTAAGGGGGTACCCGACTATAGAAAGGTGGAAAAGCCCTGGTCTAAGGTGTACCAACAACTGGTTTCTCCTCGAGTGCAAACGCCTTTTAAGACGTGCTGTGTTGCTTGGTTATAAATATGACATGAATTTATTCGTATCAATTTGGTGCAATGTTGTTGTAAAATTTGTTTTTTGCATAAGTGAACAAACCTTGGTCAGGCCATTCACATCGTTAAATTTGCGGGGTTAAATAAGAGAACCAAAATTTTTCACTGCGTCATAAATAAAAGACAGGGAAAAAAGTTCAAAAATGTAGAATCAATCACTCAAAAATTGAGACTTTTTACTTTTAAGTTTGAGCAAGTTTGATCTAGCATTGAGTACTTAATTAATTTAAGTGGTTAGCTTCAGCAGCATATACAATATTGTACATTACATATTCGCGTGCAACGATTCTGAGTGGCCACGGGAAAAACAAGTTAGCCCAGTAAATCTGCTTCGAAAGAAATTAAACAAAAAGGTGGTTTGGGGTAATACGAGTATTTTGGGATTGAGAGAATCACATAAAATGAGTTCGTACCAATCACTGTGAATAAAAATGAATTGATTACAGTTTCCACAACCGGAGAGCAGCGTATTCCCAACCTGTAATTCCTAACTCAATCTTGAATGGTAAAATTTTGACGGGAATTTTGATTTTCAAGTAATTTTAATTTTTGATGGCATTGCTTGCTTTTACATTTGAACGTCTGTCACTTGGAATCGGCGAATGAATGATGAGCTAGAATTCTCGAATTCAGACCATCTTATATTCCTTGGGATTTTACATCATCTATCTTGGCAAACAATTAATTTATTTTCAAATTTTTCAACTTTTCGAAACTGGTCCAGTTCAACGTGTTAAAAATACGAAGATAATCACTTATGATCTTTTCTCAAAGAACACTCAATTGTTAAAATTCTAAATCAGTCAGCCTCTAAACGCAACATTGCGATGTTACTAACATCATCATCAGGTTGC
Source organism: Platorchestia sp. MABIK (assembly GCA_014220935.1). Lineage (NCBI taxonomy): Eukaryota > Metazoa > Arthropoda > Malacostraca > Amphipoda > Talitridae > Platorchestia > Platorchestia sp. MABIK. The sequence continues at coordinate 129,928 of JACJUY010001127.1, forward strand.
AGCCTGATGTTTATCAGACATGAAATCTGAGATACGTCAGCAATCGTGAATAATAAAAGCGTCATGACAATTCATGTCGAAGTTACTTTGCGAGATGAGATTTTTTTTCTTAGAAGAATATTTCAATTTTCGGAGTCATGCAGAATCGCAACAGGGTCAAGTTTCGTTCATAATGAATTAACATTAAATAACCATTATTTATAGCTTAAATTAAATTTAATGAGTCCTATTTCGTTCTCTTATTAGTTACATATTAAATCAGAAAACTTTATTTTCAATCTACTTAAATATTTTTTTTTTTTGCAAATGACATATTCATTCAAAATTCCTCAACAAAGGTCGAGGATATCTAGTGTTAGCATGCTCATGCGATAAATTTCTTAAAATTTTTCTCATCCCAATCACGTTGATCAGAAAAAGAACACTATTGCGGTGGCATAGTTTAGCTTGAGTAATTTTAATGCTATTGGTCTCCACCGCATCATCAGCAAAGCTGTTTGATAGGACTTCCACCCTGTCAAAAGGACTTTCACCCTGTCAAATAAATCAATGAAAATAGTGGGAAAATTGAATAAACACTGGGACAGAAGGAGTACTGGAGTTCTTAAACTCGAGAGGTCGCACACGCTTATTGACACTTCTAGAGCAGTAGACCGACAGGTACGCAGTTTCAACAACAGAAACTGTTTTTCGGAAGGTCGGAAGTTTGGACATAGAATCCTAACGCCCACCACTGCTTAACATTAAGAAACTGGAGTTTTTAGTGCTGATCAAATGTCTCCACCTATAACAAACTCCAACAGGTAGTAAAAATGCTCCACTGACTTTTCATTGTCTCTCGCGGGAGCGCAGCTATTTCGAGCCTTCTTTATTCCCTCTTCTCCCACAAAATAACTCTGAGTTACATTTCCAATGGTTCGATTTTTAGAGAATTACACGCGTAGGATGAAAGGAGAACCAATGTTACAAAGTAAATTTTTTTATTCCGCACAAAAAACGTTTCGAAGTACTAGAATTTAACTTCAGTGCTAAAACATGAAAACAAAACAAAATTGTCAATCTTAGAATACATAGCAAAAGTCAATAAAATAAACAAGCAAACATCTACAAAAACAAAAACGTACAGCCTAATCTTCATTCGAACACAAGTAGAACTGACACCCTCCCCCGATCATTGGCTTACTTGTACACCCGTGCACAAGCACATACAATCAGACATTTACTCATTGAAACTTTACATACACAGGCGCTCACATACATACTCAGGAATATGTCAGTAGTTTGAAGCAATGTACAGTTTGACGGTTCTCGAGTATTAATTTAGGTTAGGCTTTTGAAAGGCCATGAATAAAGATATCAAAATACGAACATCTTGTTCATTATTTGCCATACACAGAGTAAAAAAATTGTTTATTTCGAGAGGATGATTGCAATGCTAGAAATTATCTCAAGTTGCTGAATGAGAAGAAGATAGAGGGCGACTAGTTCTATGGGAAATTCCAGAATGTTGGCTGCCTCTAATAAATTGAAGCTTAGTTCTGCCAACATAAGTCTGCATGCGGCAGTCACTCTTTTAAAAATAGACAAATTAACTTGTCAGGCTCTCTTCCAGTCGTTCTTTCCTCCCAAAAAGTAAACCTGTTTAAAAATTATTTTCATAAAACATTCTGACGTCAACTGAAGTAAAAAACGTCCAGGCCAGAGATAAAACTCCTCTTTTAAGATACGACTTCACAATAACTCAAAGATACGACTTCCCAATAACTCAGTGTTGGTATTACTGCAGACTTCATCTTCAGTGAAACTCAAGAGATTTAGTTGTTCATTCTATGATAATTACTCTAAAGCCAAACAATATGCACAATACAACAGTATATATTTTTCAGCATCACTTGAAGAATTTTTGTACCAAAACTAATTAATATATAGGAATACAAGCTACCAAACAGAATCGTGAACTAAATTTACTGAAGAAGCTGATATTGCGAGTATCAATTTTTTTCGATAGTAATAAACGATTTTGCATGCATGGAATGATCGTTATCTAAAAACTGAACTGTAGATACTTTATTGAAATTATCTTTACTTGATAATTTTTACAAGTGCTCAGCTTTTCCCCTTCAATTGATGTATAAAACCTACTGAAGGTCTTAAAGTGTTTGCGTAGTGAAATCTTCACTCATACAAAAATTTGTGGTGCGTACATGTACTCACCTTTGAAAATATTTTTTACACCCTATCCCATAGAAGTTGTCTCAAACAAATTATAAAACGCGCTTGAACTACATTCTCACTTCCCTATAATCTGCTTCAAGATGCTTCTTCCCTATAATCTGCTTCAAGAAGCCTGCAATTTTTGAATCCGACCCCAGATTTTCAGGCCGTCAATGGAAGTTCTCTGAAGTCCAAGGACCTCGTCACCATGACTTCATCTTTTCTCATTTGGACAAAAAAGTTGGAGACGCCAGTGTTCGGCTAATGGACTCAAAACTTCATGCAAGATCAAGTGATCAAGTTTCGGCAATGCATCGGGCCTTAAAAACATTCTCATAAAGGGATGGAAAATGATTGTTTCTGGTCTACAATTACGATTAATATATTTTTCAGCGAAAAAGTGGCGAACTTTTTCATGTTTTATATTTTTTCGTAATCATGCGCTGGGTACGCAAAATTTTTGTTGTTGTAGATGAAATTGTTCGTCGTAACAACAATGAGATTAACCTCTTTGTACAACTATTTCGAAATAAGGAACTTCTCAGTGAAATGACAAGTTTTCGGGTAATATAATTCAATTTTCCGCACGTAACTGGACATTCTATTACTAACGACAATAGAGCCCAAAACTGCCCAACGAAAAAAAATACAGACGAGTTCCTTTACGAAACAGCTTCGCTGCAATTTTTCAATAATGATTTGGCGATTAATTTAAACAACATTCATCATATGGACTTTGAACATTTAGACCAATTTTTTACATAGAAATGCTAAAACAAACAAATCAACGTCCGTGAGCATTAAATAAAAGGTCACGAACTCATACGATTCTTCATTGCCAGCTGCACTAGAACATTTAATTAGCCACGGTTCCGAGCATATTAAATTATCAAATTGAGGTAGAATTTTCTTGAGGTTGAATAGTACCAACACCTCTTTACCGCATAATTTTACTCAACCGGCTCTCTACTTTGAACTATTGGTGACTTTTACCCACCTGGCGCACGCACCAGAGACAGCGGCACGCAGTGACCCAACTCCCATGTAAATGAAAAACTGCCCTGCAGTTGCCCAAACTGTTGAGCGTGATCAACTGCAGAGCGTTTCAAGCCAAACATCAGTGTGGCGAGTGCTTGAAATTCCTGTTTCCATTATGGAAATGAGAGACAATCCTGGCCTGGCGTCAGAGGGCATTTAAATATTCATTGAAGGACCTACAGAATGCAAACGAAAAGCAGTTTCTCAGATAGTCTGAGGATGTTGCCTCCTTGACGATGATCAGAATTATTTTTCTTTCCACGTTTCACTTCTTGCCCACATTGTATTGATAGTTTTCACACAAAGAACAATATTTGTTAACAATTAATTGAACCAAATTAAGCGTGTGATTTAATGGGCAAAGGGAAGTACGTTAGCTTTGTATTCTGCCTTTTAATAGTATTCGGCCCGGTGTCGGAGGAACTGACATTTTCTTGTTGAGAACCAGTTAGCACAGGATGGGAGGAAAACAAAGGAACATCCCTGGAAAAATCAAAGCTTAAAATAAAGTTATGGTGTTATTTGATGAGATAAAATCAAAGGGTCAGTAACTATAGGTCTGAAATTTACTTTCTGTTAAGCATACCACAGAAGCTATCGTCGCAGCTATCCGTGAAATGCTTTGATAAACTCTTATACGTCTCGTAGATCAATAAATAGAACAGCTGAGTAAAAACCAAACACAACTTTTAGAGATTTCTTATGAACAGAGTAATCAAAAAATTTACGCAAAATTCTGATCAAGATTGGAGTCAAACGAAGTGGTATGCCTAGTGATATTAAACGGGTAGTTCGCAGTTAAAAATTTATTCCCAATACACACGGCAAAAACAACCATGCTATTTTTAAGCTTTCGAGCCGCATTTGAGCAAATTCAGAATGAGCTTAGGTTCGTTCCTCAGGGCCTTGACACAATAGCATTTTTGTGTCTAAATAACCAGGCTTGTTTTTTCAAAAAAGAATTGTCCCACCAACCTTTTTGTATTTAGATGGGCAGACTTGCTTTTTTCTAGCTAGAATTCAATGAAAAACTACGCTCAACATAGCAGCCTTGCGGGTTTCCAGCCGCTGGGAGGATCCTTCTTCCCAAATTTGCACATATTTGAAAAAAACTTTCACATTATGTCCAGAAAACGACCAAGAGTGTAACCTTGGTTGGTTTTACGGGCCTGAGAAGCCGCAATCAATTAACGCCTGATTTTAATAACAAAGATATTGCAAATATATTATTAATCATTTTTGCCAGGAATTACGACTGCAAATACCTTGAATTTGAGTGATACCAAATCTTAATTTTTCAGCTTAAAATCCTGTTCTGATTTGGGTTGAACATTTTTCGCTCCATTATCAACTCCGTTGCCGACGTTCAGGAAGAGAAATAAAAACAATAAATAGAAATAACATGGATAAATTACGAGGGTCATTGCCCGTTATATGAGGCACTTCTCGAATCATTGTGGAAATTATGGTCACCTGTAGCCATATATATTCAAAAATTGTATGTACGCTCTTACTGACCTATAAGTTTCCCGTCGTACGTATTTGAGTGGGTTCATTTTGTCCGTAGGCGCGTTATAAGCGCCTTTATATTAGTGGAAACACGTACTTATATTATTATCATTGTACTATTGTTATGTTGTTATTATATTATTATGATTTATGTTCATTATTATTTCAGATTATTATACATTACATTGGTAATATAGTTAATTAACACGGACTTATATTAATACCCTTTACGCCCGAGTGGGACGAATTCCTCACACAAAAATGCAAGCTTCTTAGGTACTAAATTACATGCAGAGCGTCTAGCAAATGAATGTGACTGCTCAGATATATATTATCTCCAAGAAGAGTTCTTTGTTGTGTCAGTTTTGCGTGTGATCCTCAAGTTATTGAACAAACTTCGTGTGTGTGCGACGTATAATCCACACCACTCCTACTGGTTGTGCAAAGAATTATGGGTGTAAAAGGCTGAGATGCCTTTCGTGAGATGGACTCATGTGAGGCTCGGCTTCTTATTGTCGCTAAAGCTGAGATGTCTCTAAGATTTTAAGACGAAATGGAGATTAGGAACAAATGCCCTGTCTTGTAAATACAAACAAATAACCATGCAGTGACAATACGGGAAACTTCTCGCCTATTATGCTGCATGGGTATTATTTTTGCAGCAATGGGGATATTTCTGAGCTACTCGAAATTTTCAATGTCTGTTATTCATAATTAAGGCGAAATATTCTGCAACATTAGATGTAAATGTTGGATGTCATTCAACACTTTTAACTGAGGTTGTTTTGTGAGGCTTAGATTAATTCATAATATAATAGACATTTTGCAAAGACACTGCTCATTTTCCCTTGGCGAAGTAATTTCCAGAACGGCAGTCTCAATTTGTTCATTGCCAAATTCTAAGCTTTCAACCTGGGATAGGTACAAGGAAAAAATTATTATTGAATGTATTGATGAAAACTTCCCCCTCTGACCCTCACCATCTTTATTACAAAGCCTAGATCAGGAACGGACTGACAGTTCAAATGCAGTGAAAAAATATATTTCGAGTGTACTAATGAAAATTTCTCAGAGTGATCGACCTTCGTAATCTTCATAACCAAACTTTGATCAGCAGCGAACTGACGGCTAAAATAAAATAAAACATTGATTTCAAATGCTTTGATCTATGATGCTCGCCATCTGTATTACAAAACCCTGATCAGCATTGGACTAAGGGCTGAAATACTGTTGAAAAATTATTCCAAATGTATTAATGGAAATTCAACTAAGCCCCCCTTCCCCTTCATGATGGACACTGACGATCTTTGTTACAAAACCCTGATTAACATGGAACTGACGACTAAAATACAATGAAAATGTTGATATCAAATGTCTTGAAGAAAATGTCCTCCAATGACTTTCACCATGTTTATTACAAAACCCTAATCAACATCGAGTTGAGTCCTAAAATACCATGAAAATATTGATTTCGAGTGCATTATTGAAAATTTTTTAAACTCTGATCAGCATTAGACTGACGTCTGTGATGCAGCGAAAAAGTTTTCTTCTATTTTATTGACATACGATCAAAGCCATCTTTATTACAAAAGTGTGATCAGCATCGAACTGAGGGAAGACTAGCGTGTAGAGGGCCACTTCTGGCCGGCGGTGTGGTAAACGTCTCATTGAGGTCCACTTTGCTGATTAGCCAATGATGCTGAGGCTGGCTTGAACTCATCATCCGGGAGCTTCAGAGCGATTTTCGGGAGGCATGCGTCAACTGGAGATGGAAACGTCAAGCTCTCCTGCTGCTGAAATATTCGTTTTGGCCTTGAATCATCATGAGTCTATCGACCCTCGAGTCACACATCATCTTGTGTGGGCCTCAACGTAATCGAATAAATTAGGCTTCGTTTTTCAACTACTACGAGTTAAGACGTTCACATTTACTAAAATATTCGTTTTGGCCTTGAATCATCATGATTCTATCGACCCTCGAGTTACACATCGTCTTGTGTGTAGCCTGACCTATTCGAATAAAATTTGTTCCCGTTTTTCAACTACCACGCGTTGTGATGGCAATATTTACCAAAATATCTGTTTTGGGCTTGAATCATCGTAGTTCTATTGACCCTCGAGTTACACATCTTGTGTGTAGCTTAATCTGTACGAATTGACGTTAGTTTCTGTTATTGAGCAATTACGAATTAAGATGTTGACATCTAGGGTTAAGTGAGACTAATTTTTACCCATTATTGAGGTTCACAAACCATGATGTATAACATTTGGATCAACTGTGCATGTTTTCGAGTGTGCTGTCCTTGCCACACAGAGTTCCAACACTTACAAATCCTGCCTGAAATTTTGAGGAAGTGTCCTGAAGTAACCAATGAGCTTTGAGAACTCATGTCGCTGAGTAGCAAAACATGGTAGTTGTAGTATGAAAAAAAGAAACCCGACAAAAAATCAGCTGCAAATGCACTTTGAAAATATTTTTCCATTACCTTTCTTAATTTTGTGATGTAAATTACTATTCGTTAGGAAATAAATAGACATCGGAATGAAATTTTCTTTTCCTTCGGACATTGGTGAGTAGACTACTTGATAAAACGTGCTTTTGCAAATAAAACTGCAATCAGTTTTCTCGCTATCACGTTGTGAAAGTAACAAGCGATCTTTCCGCTTTTGTATTGTCTTCTTTTGCCCTATCGGTCACGTGAACTTCTTGAATAAGTTAATAAACAACACGACTGATGATTTTTTTTTCAAATAATTTTCATTTTTCATTTAAAGAGATCCATCATTCTACGCAACTAATACAGCTCAGAATTTAAGCCCAAACGAATTTTTTTCATTAGCTCTGACAACAAACATCTTGTTGAGTAAAGTTGTTATGTTCTGTTTCGAAACTGGTGTAGTGCACAAAGAGGCTTATCGCATTTGTGATACCGCACGTTGCTTCCGAAAGACCTATGAAAGACCTATGTTGCATGAGTCTGCAATGTAATTCCTACCGCATGAATTTTATCGCATGTTGTTTACGAATGACATACGAAACGTTCTTTGAGTCATAAATTTAATAAGACTACTACAGTAGCATGAAGAGCAGCATGCAGGTAAAACAAAATTGGTTTAAAGTTCCGCAATATCCCCTGTAGTTATTAAATCCTTCGTATGTTTTTCATTTGGCATCAAATGATTTAGCTACGGATAGGAAACAATGTAAATTAAAACTCACCTTGTAAATAGATTCGAACGTCATCACAAAATTTCATTTATATTTAAAAAGACACAAATTTACAAGTGATTCCTGCGCTAGGAATTCAACGGAAAATTTGCCACAAATTTCTACTGAGAGATGCACGAGATAATCTCAATCAAAGAAGTCGATTTCTATTCTAACGCATGCAAACGCTCGCAGTAAACGTCGCGTTGACAAACGACTGTTTGTCAGGAGCCAAAATCCGTCTTTAATACGTTCTCCGCGTGTTAAAAATATTGGGATACTATTTGTATACCAATTGGTAAATTGCTCATTTACGTAACGGTGTAAATGAACGACATTTCATTTCTTCGTAAGCATTTCAAAAAGTTACGATTGTCATGCAAGGTGCAATATCATTGTGCAATATGTTATTCACTGTTCTTAAGGAGGATAAAATGTATATGAGCAGTCAAGTCGATTTCCCTCATCTGTTTCCACAACCTAACCAAACCAACCATCAACACCCGCGGAAACGCGGTGAACGAATTCAAAAATGAAAGGTAAATATGATACCGGAAAACTAATGCTCATTCCAGTGTCATTGGGTGTTTTTTTAGGGAAGAGACCATTTGAGAAAAAGGAATTGTTGCTGCTATAGGAGGTGTGAGAGATCAGGTACATCCTGTGAAATACTGAGACTCGTACGTTCACTCGTTCGCCCGCTACGGGGGTTTAAAGAATGGGTGGGGAGGGGGAAGTGGTATTTTATCATGTTCCACCTCCCCCTTGGCACTTTCTTCACGGCACGACGTTGCTATGTCATCTTCTATGTCTATATATTGCTGTATAATGATTTCAGGGGTCTAACCTGAACAAAATTTTTTTTTAAATTTTCAATCAAAATTGTTTATGTTTCTTTTTTTGCTTATAATGTAAACAATGGACTTTGGGGTTTCAAAATGCCTCTTCTCCTACAGTTTGTAAGCTACAGTAATGATTTTGGTATCATTGGATGCAAAAGAACAAGGGCTTTTCAAAAAATTGAAGTGTTTTTCAAAATTATTTCTTGTTCGAAAGTTATGACGTCATAAATCCACATGTTTTGGAAAAAAAAGTGTCTCTCGAATTTTTTCATTTTTTTCTTTAAAACTGAATCGATTTCTAATTGCATTTCCTATCAATATATCAAATTTCACTGCTCTAGGTTCAATAATAAAAAAAAGGTCCGTAAGGAGGACTCTATCCTAAACAGTATTGGCGTAAAGGTTTCAATTCTCGTGGAGGCATTGAGTACGTTTGGCTGGAAGGATAAAACTGCAGTTATCTTTCATCGTTTTTTAAGAAATTGAAAGCTCTCGCACGGTTCCTATTGAAACAGCAAAAAAGGGGGCAAACTTTTTTCCGTCGTGGAAGAGTAGTTCTTCGGTCAAAGAACTATGCTGTCATCAGAGCGGCTTTTCATGGTCAAAATTTTTTTATCTTTATTTGCCTCGAAACGCAATATTTTTCTTCGGTTTAGAAGCTCGTGTGGCCATTTTCGAGTTCTTTAAATCATCTGAAAAGATAACAATAAAAATCGCCACATTCATTAAGGTTGCTTTGATAAATCGCATTGAAATACACAATCAGTTATTGAGTAACGTGAGTCGAAAATTAAAGAGCATTGTGTCCAAAAAATTGGGAAATATGCCTTCAAAGCCAAAGATCAACATCCCCTCAAAGCCAAATGGCAACATGCCTTGAAAGTCAATCAACAGCAAAGGCTAAAAATGAATTGGTCGAGTTAAAGCTTACTAACCGTTCACGCTAAAAGTTAACGAGCGAAATGTGGTTAAAGTCAGTGCGTAATGCGTTGAGCGTACATGAGTCACAAACCTCAAAAGTTAACTATTATAAAACACTGTACATAAATGAAAAAAATGGAAAATTAAATAAATGGAAAATTTCCACCCATCACTAAACCCGGAAATTTTTGTTCACTAAAGTTAATATTTGTTTATTAACCAATAAGAAGCACAGCTCTGAAAAAAAAGAAATTCCAATTTCCGATAAATGGAGTAAAATTCTGAATATACAATGTGTGGGATAATTCATTCACAACGTAAGTAATACAGAGTTTACCTTAGGCATCTGTATCAGTATTGGAAGCAGAATTCGGCAGCCGAAGTAATAACGGGAGCAATGTTCTTGATTAAGCTCTAGAGATTGGACTCCATAACAAATTGTGGCTGCATTAGAAAATAAAATGTATGATAGGCTGGATTAGCATGGCTGTGCTATCATTTTGGCCTGGAACAAATCATATAAAATTGTTTATCATTGTACTTTACCGCATGAAATATCAAACGGATTCGCAAAGAGTATTTGTGTTAAGATAAAATTAGCCCATACGGGAAATGAAGTCTTTTCAGTTTTTAATTAACTTTTTGTTGTTTTTAATTAACTAGTTGTTGTTTTTACCTTCATGTTTCTTAATAAATTCATGATAAATACCAATACCGTCACCAGTGGAATAATTCCGATGTCCATGGGACATTATTTCTTAATTTTGTTACTAACCAGTTTCAGAAATCTTGCGTTAAATTAGACAATTAATCAACAATATCTTTAGTTTTAACGTTAGCGAAATGTAGCTATTAGTTATATTTTGTGTTGACTGTCAGATCTCACTTTGAATGTATCTAACGTTACATTACTGTGTCAGAATATGAAATAGTGAAGAATTATTCTACCGGGAAGATGCTGGATTTTTTCCGTTGATTTATCTGTTCTCTACAAGTTTGCTGGAGATGAATCCGAGCTAATGAGCAAAATTTGCACCAAAAAATGGATCAGAGTGAAAACAGTTTTCTTGAAATTAAATATTTCTCAGACATTTGCTGTGCGTAAGGTTTTTACTCTGTTTAAATGGTTCACAAGCGAAGCCTAGAGCTTCAAAACAGCTGACAGTCTAATTAAAACCTGTCTAAACCGCTTACAAAGTGTATAAAATTCATTTTTGGACACCAGAGGCCTTTATTTTTCGAGCGACATTGAAAGTTGCGTAATCATCATTTGGGGCTGTACTGTGAAGTTGAACACATGAGGGTTTCGACAGAGATGCTGTTGCATTGCAAAGTCTCTCAAAACGCTGATTGAAACAGCTGATTTTGTTGGCTTTGTGCTATAAAGTTTTTATGGTTTTGTGTTCCACACCGCACATTGTGCAAACTATCGAGGACAAACGGAAAAAATATATGTGTTAAGTCATCCGAAAATGTAAGGCATCACCACAATGGCGGGAGTGCAGAATGTTTAACGATGCACCTCAGCACTGTCCATTCAGTTGACGCATTCGACAGAGTCGAATTGGCCAGCGTTATTACTTGAGAAAATATTAGTAATCGCCGATTCTAATATACCGGCTACTATGGACACGTGATTTGTCTACCCACCTCGCAAATTAGAAGGAGTACTTCGGCAAAAAATACTCTTATCGGATACTTCTTCACAGTTCTCGTTTTCTTAGAACGTGTCACTCAAACTCTGATATTGATAATTACAAAAGAAACATTTTCTATTTCCTTGTAAGTAAAGTACGTAATAAATGCCATTACAATCTAATCTACCTACTCAAGCGCAGAATGGAGAAAGGTGCTTCACAATGCACCACTTTGCTATGTTAGTGAAGTTGATGAGAAATGATCGCCCACAAAATCTTTCGCGTTTCTGGAATCGACGGAGAGTTAGGAGACAAAGCTAACCCGGATGAGCCTCACGAAAGTCATTCTTTTTTGTGAGTGTCGACTAATACATTAGAAGCCAACATGGGTCCTTGGGCAATGCAAACTGATGCACAATGGAACATTAGAGTTCGGTTAGCTTGTGTACCATACAATTTAAACAAAAAGCAATGGCTGCTAGTGAGTCTGTCAACAAGCTGACAAGGGAGACCGACTTGGGAGGGCTGATTATTCACTCTGGCGAGACTGCTATGTTAGGTTATTACACAACTTCTAATTAGATTAAGCGAAGAGAATGCAAAATGATCAGCTCTGTGTGAACTGATGAAACTCTACTTATCAGCTTCAGTGAAGAAAGCTCTCGTATTGTAAGATTATTAATTTTTAATATATACTGGAGAAATATTATCGAGCGGAAAGTTGTAAGCTAACACAATGGAAGTGTACAGTACAAGTACAGTATATGAATTTATACTTGTAAAATAATTTTATTCATTTACAAATTTTTTTAAGTATAAAAATTTCAATTCACTCAATTGTACAAATTCTCCATTTTGATATACTACACAGCCGAATATTAAACAACTACAACTTTCCTTCTGTCAGCTGGATGGCAATTATGCACCAAATCGTCAATATTGAATTGCTGGTCGAACAACATCGAAAATATTAGTGAAAAATGTGATATTAAACATAGTAGCAAAGGTACTTAAATAAACCATAAAGTTTAACTGGTAAAATGAGAGAATACTCACTCTTAGCATAAAAAGCAATTTCCCATTGTATAATTCAACATTGTGAACAACACGTCGGAGAAATTTTACCCAGATCACCCGTTTCTCACCAAGTTCAGTGGAAGATGCGATTCACAGATTCTGCACATGTTAAACACACATCCTAGTTGCTACACCAAAAAGGTACACTCTGTAGCGGTTAGATGACCTCATCGATAGATGTAGTGGCCGAATTCCGTTTCTGAACTCGACAGTATACCTCCCCTCGAGCAGCCCACTGCAGGAAGTTGAGCCTGTGTATACAGGCGCAGCTGAACAGGTGTGTCGGGCGTGCGCGGCGGGCGGAAACGAGGATTCGCCACCGAGAAAGGCAACTGAACTCGGCTCAATTTACCTCCAGGTTTTCTTCTTAAATTCGTCCAAGAACAAACGATGATCATTTACCGCAGATATAGGTTTGCGTTTAATATTATGGTTTTGAATAGTTTTGATTTTCCGAGTACCTGATTGTGTAACGTAGAGAACGATTTATGTAATCTACGCAAATGTACGATTTATGTAAACTATTCACATGTAAAGTGTGATTTATGTGAACTATGCAAATGTAAAGTAAGATTTATGTAAACTATGCAGAGGATAAGTACGACCACAAAAAACCAACTTGGAACCTTTTTAAAACTTAGAACTCGATTCTAACAACAATTTTCACAAAATTACTTTCACCCGATTTTAAAGTAGAGTTTAGAAATATGCGAGAATATTTCGAATGAAAAGAACAGTCCGTATCAGGTATCTTTTATTTCTGTTTCTCTCTGTATCAGTCAGCGATTTCATCATTTCCATTTACTATAGTAAATAAATTGATGAGGGCAAATTAACTGAGCGTTCAGAAGACGTTCAACTCGACTCAGATTTGTAAAAAACTCTCTGACACTCATTTTTTTATCAAACAAGAAGACGACATGCATCACCCATGAAACTCTTCTTTGAACTAATCTGCCTTTTCACGGATACTTGAAACTGATCATAGTTGCTGCTGGTGGCTCTGTAGCACATGTCTGATCAAAGACGTCAGAACATCTAACTTGTAATGACTACTCCGTCCCGCATTTGCTTGAGTTCTGACGTTTCTCTCGTTCTCCCTCAGTCGCCGTTGATTAGACGGACATCACAAGAGCCGTCCCACTGAGCTTAGGAAGTGCAGATACATTTCAAAGAAGATTCTATGTAGATTTTCAGCAGCATCGGCGGCTCTTCCTAAGGGATTTTTTTTTAAATATTATACGTTTTGTGTGGCTACGAGGACGGACTCGATGTTTCGTGAATTTTCTCACAGGTGACAGAAGCGCTAGGAAATGGAGTTAAACTTCATAGAATGTTCTCTGCGCATAATTTTTCAGCAGCATCGGCAGCTTTTCATCAGAGGATTTCTTTTTCGATTTTACACTTTCTTGTACGTCTACCTGGACGGACTCGATATGACATGAATTTCGTTTGAGGTGAAAGGATGATCCTTAATTAAAGCGGTGACCAAGATTACTGAACTGAACCATATAGTCCGCAGCATAATTTTCTTAGACCATAACCCTCACAACTAACCACATAGGGATCGCCATCATTATTAAAAAAACATTCGAAATAATTGATATCGTTGTGATACTGTGAATGGTTCTTCGCAATGCTTACACCCTAGTGAATTTTATGAATGGTAACTTGAGGAAACACATTGAAACATTTCCTTCACGAGGAAAAACTGTATTTGTTTTAGGAATAATGAGAAAAAGATAGACTGAGATGCAAGAAAGGAAACATATGATCCCTCAAGTCAACCGGTTACCTTTTGTCTTCAAGTCAATATAACTGTGAGATAGGAAGCATTTAAAATGTTACAATATTGGTTTTCATTTTCCCTAACTTCAAAAACATTTGTAATGTACGAAATGTAGTAAAAAATTTTAAGTTGGCTGAAAGTGCCACGAGGGCTCGAAACTGAGTAAGTGTACGGTTCGAAAGTTGAATGCAATCAACGTCTATTCACTCTAACATATGTAGGTAAAAATATTACCCATATTATTGCAGATTGTTTAATTGTCACACAGACGTTTAAGGTTGTGTGATCGAAATAAAACTTCACTGTGTACGTTTACTTTCATTAATTTCTTAAAACTCTTTTCAAAGACGCTTAGAGACAGATTATTTGTTCAAATAATTGAAATAACACAGAAACGACAGAACATCTTCATAGTTAGCCTGCATGCCTCCAAATAATGCAGGAGCAGCATACGTAATTTTATAAAACATTCGTTGGTGAAAAAAATGCTCTAATTCATGGCTATCCAGCGAAATACATTGTTGACAATGAGTAAACAAAAGTTTTGCGAACCGACTATGCTCAAACTCCCAATTTTCTCAAGTAATCAAAATTAATTGAGAAGAAAACATGAAATTTTAGAATGTAAAAGCTTCTCTCTTGGGTTCTAGCATATGAAAGCCATCCGATTCATTAAAAATTTTTGTTTTGCCTGAAATTTACTCAAACTTTCTCAACGATCTCACACAAGTTGTTTATTGTATTTCATTAGTGTAACTTTTAGAATTCATCAGCGAAGTTTCCCTTTTCAAAAATGTTGTTCAAACACTTTGTAGGCGCTGTAAACACGAGACGCGCGTCGTCCTCGTCTCTTTTGGGCGAAAATAGAAAAAGCATTAAAAGACTCATGCCTTTTGCGCACACTTCGAAGAAGTTTAGAGCAGCTTCAGATTATAAAACGAATATGTATTCATTAATTACTTCTATAACGTGTTTTTTTGGTCCCACCATCTGTGTATGTTCCCCTCAAATTCATAAATGGGAAATTTACAAAAAATCAAATAACTCAGTCATTTAATAACATTGAAATAAACAGGGTCAGCAATATTCGCTTTTAAATTCCAAACGGAGTCAGGGTAGATGAGAATGAATCCATCAGTACTTTTTCATAAATGCAGTAGCCAAGAAAACAACTGTATGAGCAATTGAAGGGACTTATACGTCACAAATAAACACATTTTAACCGGTAAGATGTATGAAACAATAAACATGCACATGATAATTTTAATAATCATTTTAATGAAGACTTTGTACCTTAGATTTAAAAGGGTTGATAAATTTTTTCAATATTTGGATGCGAGACATCGGGTCGCATGGTGTTGGGTTATAACGCTTCAGGTAGACTATTTTTCAAGTTTCATGATTTATTTATTGCAAAGTGCAGATGATCTTCAATTTTTTGACGCTAATACCAACTTAAAAACGTTTTTTGAGACTTCATCTAATATTGCTTGCAATAAAAGATGATCGAAAATTAACAATTAAATGTGCCACTAAAGCCCTAACCGATTTTCCCCCTACTATTCTCCAGAACTTGCCTGAAGAAAAGTTTTGTCATTTATTATTATAATTTTGTAATGACTTCCATCAAACGTATTTTCATTACACATCATCTGATGAAGCAATAAAACCGAGGACTATCGGGATCACGTATTAGATTGCAACAAGTCACGCACCAAGTGCATTCACATTTACTCATGCATTAAGGAAATAATGCCAGTTGTGCAGATTAGATTAGCTCAGAATATTTTTTTTTATTCGTAGCAAACCAATTTATCTAGACAGATTACATGCAGGTCAGTCAGGAGGGAAGCAACTGTAGAAAAGAGACTCATGACCGAACTAAACAAACCAAATTCTCTTGTTTAGAATGTCTCACCACCATTCAATGTGTGGATGACGTTCTTGGTCTAGCTGTCAATGCAAATAGAAATCTTATGTTACTTATTTTTTTAACTCAGATGAAGGTTCATCATTGTTAAAGATATTCAGTAATCTATAAGTATTCTGTCGGGTAATTTATTACTCTTTAATGCATTTTAGTGAACTATCCGATATACGAGCAGCTACTTTATGAAGTTTGCAGGTGAGTGTGACAGGATCTGCTTGGTCAAATTGCCGATGGTGCCATAATCTACGGTGTATTTTATTATCTGCCTCTGCTCGATGGATTAAAAACTTTCAAAGATCGTCGTGGAAATGCTCTGAGGAAGGCGCGGAGTTGTCTCCAACATATCGAACCTCCGAGATTATCAAATACATCCAAGAAAGGTTGCGATGAAACCCAGTTCAAAATTAATTCTTTAGCTGTATTGTGGTCTAAGCAAGCTAATTAAGAATGGCAGTATTTCATTAACTACATTTATTAATGATCAATGAAGTGTTCTGAGTTTGACTCCTTAAACCTTCGATGAATTTTTGGCTCCTCGTTACCTTAAAACTCTTAAACTTTCCTTTGTCCAACACATTAAGCTACTTCATTCCCTCTTCAGATAAAAAAATACACATACAGACACTCTCATGCAGTGTGAAAGAGAACCAGACATCATTTTGAACCTGAGCGTAAAAATATCGAAGAAGTTGACTCCCAATTTGAACGAAGTATTCCTTTTCTGGGCCCATAATGTACGAAATTTCCATAAGTACCTCGTTGGCTAGAACCCTTCCTCTACTCCGAGAGGCGCGCATTATGTGACCCATCATTTTTCGCAGGATAGCCCCCCTGGCTACCAGCGCAGCTTGCTTCGCTGGTCCATTGGCAGATTTAGAGGGCATTTGAGATATGTTTGCTCGATTTTCTCTAAGACGGAATTCTAAAGAAATTTGGAAGAACGTTGTCTATATTCCTGAATATTGTCAATATTTATGAACATTGTCTATGTTCTTGAATATTGCCACAAATGTTGTCTATGTTATTTAATATTTTCAAGAATATGGTCTATATTCCTGAATATTGTCAAGAATTTTGTCTATATTCTTGAATATTGGCACGAATATTGACTACGTTCTTGAATATTGTCATGAACATTACCTATATTCTTGAATATTGTCACGAATATTATCTACATTATTGAATATTGTCAAGAATATCGTCTATATTCTTGGTCAAGAATATATAGATTATTGAATATGGTCAAGATTATTGTCTATATTCTTTAATATGGTCAAAAAACTTGTCTAAAGTCTATTTATTTCAAAAAGTGTGAGAAAAAATTTAGGTAGTTGATGCTATTGAGGGCAGGTGAGACCATTTTCTTAGTTTTTCAATGACTAAGTAGAAGGCTGTCAATATCTAACTGCTTAGCGTTATTATTAGAATTCCAGTGGCATGGAGAATAATTGAAATTTTGCTAAATTTTCTTAGCACCTAGGATGCAAGGTCACTTTTCAATCAAATTGGATAAATCGACAACTGAATGCTGGAAGACTTACGGGATTTTAAAGATTTAACGTATTCAACCGTCTTTTTTGGTTTATGTACATATGTGTTTCTTTCGCTCTGTCAAGCAGCCCATGCATGTAACATAAAAAAAAAACTTCTGTAATGAGGACACTTTTCATATTATCCAGAGTTTTTCTATCACCATTTTACTCGTTATTTCCTGAAGCTCAAATTCCGGTCCAGCTCTTACTTAACGAAACAAATTACTTTTGCAGCTCAAGGACTCATTCCTGTCCATGGTTCTCTCGATTGAAGTTTCTCAGACACCATATTTTACGACGAGCGAGGACAACGTTTTATACCACGAGTCGAGCCGCTTTAGAAGCTACCTCAACTTTGGGTGCAAAGTGCACTTCTAAATTCTGCAAAAATTTATGGAGGAAGATGCCTCAGCATCGATGATTTTCAATGTTGAGGTCCTTCCTTGTGCAAAAAATGAGGTTCCGCGGTCTATCAAAAAAGATAAATATTACTCCTGCATCATTTCCTTGAATAAGAAAAAGGTTTATTGTTTCCTAATGACAAAAATAACATTTTTTTTGCGAGAGCCCATATCTGAGATTATTCCAGAAAAAACAAGATCATTAGCAATTTAGACTTAGTTTTCGGTAAACTTTTCTCTCTTCCAAACCCAAACCTAATAAAAAGTGCAAGTCATCATTTCTTGCAAAGCTTTGAGGTGATCAATTTATAAAAAATTTTCATAAATGTGATCAATATGGTCCTTGAGCATCAATTAATTGACAGCCTGAGGAAAACTGATTTCATGCAAGTCCTAAGATAATTCGAAAATTTAAGAAACAGACAGTAAACATATTTTTAATTCAGTAGAATATACTTGTTCAAAAGGTTATCCAGAAGCAAGATGTTTAAATACTGGTTGGTTTTTTAATTGTTATTCAGTTTTGACACTCTACTTTCGAATATAGTTTCAAATTTTAAGCAAATGATCTCCACGTAAAATTTTACCCTTACAGTAACCCTCGTTCTTCAAAAGTCATCCTAAAAAATCAATGCGCTTTACAAAAACTACTGTCGTCTGTCCGTTTTCCTGAGAGTGAAAATTGAGCTATCTGAGTTGAAATCTCTAAGTGTGCAACTAATAAAAACGTCAGTGAAAAATTCAGCTGTTAAATGCGCTGATTAACAAATTTTAAATTGCTTCCTCAGCGTCGAAAGTTCCAAGTAAGTTTCGGAGGATCCCGCGATAATGAATAATTTTTTGGAGATCTCATTGAAGTTTCAGAAAAATTTCGAATAAGTTAAATGAAATCTTACTACAAAACTTCTCGAGAGAAAAGGTTGATGGTGCAGAGTTCGTGCAGCAGATGGGGCGTGTCTCATGCAAGCACAAACGCTGCAGCAGCTCTGTACTCCGTATGGCCAAGGGTCGCGTCATGAAAGTATCTCTTCGTTTCGAATACTTGCGAAGTTTTGTGAAGCGGCGCCGTCACCTCTGATAGCAAAATTCGAAATGATCTTTGAACTCGGAGCGTCGAAGTTCTTTTTTTACATTCACTGTGTTGAATGCCATGATGAGCATTATGAGACTGGGTTTCCGAAACATCGTTGCAAAATAACCTTCTATGTAACGTCGGAAATCTTCAGTAAGATTTGAATTTTCAGAAATTTTTCTCAGAACATTTTATACCATGAAAGACATTCTTTTTTTAGTCTTCTCAATCCTGGCAGAAAACTGAAAATGAAACATTCACCAATGAATAAACAGCAGACCGGAGCACACGCGAGTAAGATTTTTAGCCATGATTCCAGCATCCCCTATTAATTTCATAGTAAAATTAAAAGTCTAACGAACTAGAGAAAAACTATCTAGCCCCCACCAAATATGCGATTCGATTTCATGCGGAGATTCAGCTTTGGCTTCCAGCATTCAAGTACAGCTTCAAATTCCAGTCAAATCTTCCTTCATTGAAAATTGAGCTCCACGCAAAATTTTCCTTGCAATAACCCGGGTGGGAATGAGGAAGCCTGATGTTCTTATTCTAAAGCCGCTCTTTTTATATTCAATCGCGCCTCAAAGCCTTCCAGATGTAATCATGAATAATTAAATGAGGGAAATAGTTAAGAAATATGTTTTTTTTTTAAAACACTTTGTCATTTATAATGAAATTGCCTTGATTTTTAAATATTTTCATGAAATGTTGTGTTGGCGAGTTACAATTTTCAGTAAGGATAAAGGCCTCTCAATAATCATCAATCATTGATAATGAAATGAAATCCTACTCTAAAAGTGTTGTAACCTTATAAGCGGTGCTTCGTCTGCAAGTTTTTGGAGAGAAAATACCATAATACAAGCAAAAGATATCAAGCCAAAATACGTACAATCTATCATAATAGCTCTTTCAAAATCCTAGACTTGGCCTAATAAGTTTTGAGTTCGAGGAAGACATTATAATTTGAAGCTTGCAATACATCAACAACTGCGTCAAAGTTTCCGAGACATGGAGCGCGTCTAATTGCTTGGGATGAAGGTAGAAATTCGGATATTTTTAAAGCTTGTTTTTAGATCACAAAAGATTGATTCATTGGCTCCGCAGAATTTGATGAAGAGTTCAGGCTTTTGTATAAAAGAATTTTCATCCAAGAATTCTCTTTTCACCACCAAAAAAACTACTAGAGGTCTCTTTTTTTTTCTGATCCCTGATCACAGAAATGCACCCAATAAAAATGATCTTGATTAGCCAATCAAGAATTATCGAAGAGATTCTGCTCTGAGAGAACATTCTTGTCCGCTGTGAATTTTAAATGATGGTGTCTTTGTAGTCCTACCTTTTTCATTAAAAACGTTTTAGCCGGGTCAAATATATCAATATCGAAACAAAGATGAATTTAGAACAACTTAAAAAATTTTTCAAACAATAAAAAGGTGGCGAACATATTTCTTGAAAATAGAGCAGTACGCAAGAGTACTTAATTGAAACTGAGTATAAACTAGCCTCCAATCTATACTGTTACATTAAAAAAATTTCAACAAGTGAAAATGAGTTGCTGTGAGTTAGGGAGAGACTTTCAGCAAATTTATTTCATGAGATTGTCATGACATAAACTCAATTTAGGTGTTTATTATGATTCGCACAGGGGAAACTGTCATTTAATTTATTTCGGATGATTTTTCAAGAGAGAATCAGTTGAAATGTTTAATGTGACTGGCTCAGGAGAATCTTTCAATTAATTTATTTATTGCGATTGGGCAGAAGTTTTCGTTCATCATCTTAGTGCGACACATTTGAATTAAATCAGGCATGTGAATTTGGATTTCTGTAAGATTTCTTTTCCCAAATCTGTTCATTAGGCAGAAAGTTTACATTAAAAGGAAATCTATCTCTTTTAAGAAGAAGAATTTATTGAGATCGGTTCGTTTTCTTACGATATAGGTAAAACATTGAACGAAAAACAAACGTTATGCTCTTTGGCAAAGTGTCTCAGAATATTTTCTTTTCCTGTAAAAATGTAAATGCACACGTTATTCAATTTTTAGAAATTCGGTATCTTGTTTCGCAGAGTGCAAAAAATTCTTTTTATTTAAATTCCACGCCATGGATATCGCCGTCTGACGGATTTTTCGAACTCGAATTCCTGTCTTTTGCTGCTATCACTCGGCACAGCATCCTTCAGGAATGCCCAAATCATTCAATCATGCGACGTCGTGTCCCGTAGGAATGTGGGACGCGTTCCTCTATTCAAAAAATCCAACGACTTACAGTACGATGAAACCTTCTCAGTCCGTAATGAAAATTTTATTTGAAACCGATGGCTGAGCAAGAATTAATCAAGCAGAGTTCAATAAATTCCGTTCTTACAAACGTTATCAATTTTGTTCTCAAACTTATCGACTGTAGTGACGTATTTGAAGCGACTTCATCAACCGTCTGTACAATTTCCGCTCAGGTCACTGGATGAAGTTCCGTTTAACTTCAATGGCATTTTGTTTACATATCGTTAATTTGTCCCTTTGAAGAGTGAGAGGTTCTGTCGATCTTGCGATAATATTCTTTTATGAGAATCTTGGTTAGCGAATGAGCTTTGGAGAAAATGACCATATGTCGTAAATCATACTATTATCATCAAGCACTGTTGATAGTGGCATGTATAAAATAGTGAGGCAAAGAACGAATGATATCATCAGATTCTTTTATGTCATGTGTTCTATACGTCATATTTTCTATACGTCATGTTTACTATGTAGACATTTTACTTTACATTTGGATTTACCACAAGATTCTCTCAACTCATTGCTTACAATCACAGCTGAACGACCATGGCACGAAGCAAAGTCCGTCGTGCCCACCATATTACCATTTTCCTTTACATTATGTTTGAAAAGAAGAAGTACAGAAAAATACTCTCTTACATCATAACGAGATGGGGAATGTGCAATTGTTTCTGTTATATGCGTTAAATTTCACCACGAAGAGATTTGCACAAAAGCTTCGAACGAAAAATTTAATTATTGAAGAAAATATCTTCAGAATCAACAGTGATTTTTCGAGTAACAATGAAATCTGATTTTTCTGTGAAGATAGAGAACCACATCTCGTGATTTTCATTGATCTTCAGTCTTTGATATTGCTAGCTTATTAAATGAACTTAACTAAGATTGTCTTACAGTTTATGGAATAGGTCATGTCGCAGATTTATTTTGAATCTACGCTCTTGGAGAATAATATTGCGCAAGAGGACTGAACCAAAGTACGTTAAATGTAAGTATTTTGGGCCTCTTTTATATGTTTTCAATTGATCAGATCTATCTTTTTAATCGTGATAACACTATTACAAAATTTTGCCTCATTCATGTCAGAAAATCTATACTTTTATTCAAGTAAAGTGTCCCGTGTAAAAAATCATTTGAAAAAAACGTAAGTGAGTCTTCGGATTCATCTTTATTAGCAGCATTTGCTCGAACTTTAAGTAAAATAGCCTTGCAGTGTCACAAAACCCCTTTGAAACATGCAGAAATTTCCTTTCTTGATTTATCTGCAAATAACACAAGGGACGCTCTGGAGAACTTCTGGGCTATTGAATTCTTTAAAATTGCCCAATCATGTCCATGAATCGGTTCAGTTCCCAACAATTACCAGTATTTTGGACGGGCCTAAAAGGCTATATTGTTGATCTGAGCGAGCCCAGGCTGAGGATCAAGGGCCACGATTGGAAGGGAGCTCTAATTACATTGCTCGAGGTACAGAAATCAACGGCAGTGACCTGACTGGCACAGCCCAACCTTTTCCTTTTGAAAATGAAGTAAGATGGAAATAAGTGTGTTATTCTTGAAAAATAGTTCAGATGAAAATACGAATGTTATTTTCGGATATTATCGTTGTGTTAAACGGCGAGTGCGACCTATTTTATTAAATAACAGATGGGAAACATTTATTATTTGAAAATTACATTACCCAGCGTAAAGATGAGGATGAGTGTGTAATTCAGGCTCCCTAAAAATTGCTCACATGAGATTACGAATATTATTTCGGAATATTTACGTGGTGTTGTAAGCACTTGTAACCTACTTGGAGCGATTAAAACTTAAAAACATTCATCATACAAAAATTTCAGTGTCTTGCGTAAAGAAAAAAACTAAGTGTAATAGTCTGGTTCCTCAAAAATTGCTCAGTTGAGAAAACAAACGTAATTTTTGGATATTTAAAAGGTGTTCGTTAGCACGTGTGACCAATTTAGAACGATAAAAGATGAAAAACGTCGACGGTATAAACATTTCAGTTTCTTGTGTGACGTATTTTCCCAAAATATTTCCTAAAATTTTGAAATTTTAGAAAACACACGGCCAACCACTAGCAAGCATAAGGCATTTTGCCAGGAGTGACTTTTTGTTTGACAAATCAGGAGGTTATAAGCCTCTGGACATGTGAGCAGAAACCTTCGAAATGACTCGCTTCCAACTTCCTCAATTAAAGTGGTATTGATGATTTGAATAAGAGATTTGAATTTTCAATTTACATTCAGTTTGATTCAATATGATCAGCAATCAAATGATGTATTCTATGCAGATTTAACCAATCATAACTGTTACATGAAACTTTTTGATGTGGTCCTTCGCAATGAATTTTCCTTTCAAATATGGAAGCGTTCGCGGAGTGGACCATGGCTGGGGTTAAAGTTTAAGGTTCTGTTCTGACTCCTGAATAGAGCCTTCAACCTTTATTGAAAGGCATTGAAACTCACTTATTTCTCTCAATTATTTATTATTTATCGAAACTTTTATGACTGATTTGTTTGTCTGTCTAAACCGATAAATTTCAGCATAGCTTTAGCGTGCGTTTAAATTGACTCTTGCTAGGAAATATAACAAACTATCGAGTAGTTATTGTTGACCTCCTGTTTCTCACATACAAAATGTTTTCAGGTCGTTGTGAGCTGACGTAATGACTGTGTTGAATTCTTATTAAATTGAAATTAATTGAGGACTTCTTAATTCTACATTTCGACAACTATTTCTAATATCTTTGGCATATGTGTGTAAATGGAATTTCTTCAAAAATTGAATACTACAAACCCTATATTTTTAGTAACCCACCCTGATACTTTAAATTATTTAGTCTGTACGACAGTTTTACACGAATTTTCATATTAAAAAGCCTCAGTCTTTCCAAACTGGAGCTTCTTTGTATGCCTAGAATTTCGAGCATTTTCTCGAGCTTAATTTTCTTAATTTCATGCGATGAAAGAATGAATCCAGAAGCTTCATAAGTTTTTCCACTGGCCAAAGTAATTGATGACTGGCACACCAGCTTGGTTTGCGAAAATTCTAAGGCTAAATGCGCCTGAAGATCCTCTGAATTTTATTTTCAACGCACCTTATGGTAAGTAAAACTCACAGTATACATGTAATATACAAGTAATTTGCACTTATTTGAGAGGAAAGTAGGCTCTCAGACAACTTGCAGTGAAGCAACAATTTGAGGGGAGATTTAGCGTTCAGACTGAACTATCCATAGAAATTATTGGAATGATAAAACAGAAATTTTTAATGTTGATTTCTAATGTTTGAGCTGTCATTTCAAAAAGTGCACGCTTTTTGTGTTTTTATCTGTCTAAACCATTCGAATATTACTAAAAAATTAATTTAAGGTCCGCGGCGAAGAATATGTTCAGGTAATTCTCACGTAAAGTTCTACTTATTCGTAGCAAATCTTACATTCGGACTAGGAGTCAACGGTTTTCCATAATTTTTGGCTTGACGGGACACTTCAGAAAAATCATCAATGAATTTTCCTTTCAAAAGACCTGCGAAATTATTACTCAAAGTGCTGCGGTTACTCAGCTCGAATTCCTGCATTTATTTATTGCTCCGTATAAAAAAAAGTAAATGCACAACGAGTCCTAGCTACAGCGGCGCATGCGTTAGAATGAATTAAAGGTTGTTCTCTTCATCTTAGAGTGTGATGAACAGCACAGGAATTTATGTTACTGGGAAACAATCACCGGCTGTGATTTCGAGTCCTATGGACTTTTGTAACGAAACGTTTTTCTTGCTTATGTGGTCTGCATTTAATTACTCAGAAATTTCATGGCGAAAGATCTATTAAGAAATTTACGAGAAATTTTTAATCGTTCATAATTATCATTACGATAATCAAATTACAATTATACAGCTGTTATTATTTTCAATATAATGATTAAATCAGAAATATGAATCAGAAAACACATCAAGGAGACGAAATACCGTTCAAGGATTTTTCACTCTACATGTTAGATGATTTAGGAAGGTACGTATATTTGGAGTCCAGTTCACCGAACAGTTTCTTCTTATGAACAAAACACGTCGCTATCCCACCTCGAAATTTTCCACCAGCGACACATCGCTTGTCTTCGTGCAAAGCGGCACTGCAGTGCTCCTTTCGTGCAAATGCCCGCTGGCTCCTCAATATTAGGCCTGGACTCCGTCATCTCGTCTTTGGTTGGGCGCCGCACGCATTGTGAGGAGGCAGAAAGATTCAGAGAGCGTACCTCCGTTGTCACAATTGGATCAATCGCTAACTCTACTGCTTTACGTTTTGCCATGGCGAAAATGAATATTTTTGCTTTCATTTGACGTGTTCTGCGCTGAAATTCAAGGTCGCTGAGGAAAAATCTTAAAAAATGGGTATGAACGTATTGAGGGCTTGAGGAAAATTGCTCGAAGTTTGCATTTTTTTCGGAAAAAAAACCTTGCCTTGAAAATTCGGTACATTTGCTTAACCAAAAACTGGAACAAACTTAATTTCTATAAACTTATTTTTAACCCTTTCAGGGCTTAGGAATATTTTCGACAAATAACGTCTATTATTTCAAGAGACAGCTTGATCTTCCTTAGGAAACAGCTCCTCCATCTTCTAGGTGGAAGAAGCAGTGTTATTTTCGCTTGATTAAAAAAACCTCAAATTCGGGAAAATTCAACTGGCTCAAACCGATGAGCAAAGCCAGAGATAACGCTTTCGTCTGAGCGATCGAACATTATTCGTTGGAAGATTCCAATTCTTTTTTTTAATCATATTTAATTTCATGAGGAAACCTTTTCTTTAAGTCATTTCTATAGAGATTTCTAATTGATGAACACGAGAGACTTTTGTGCTTTCGTATTTACATTTTATGAACAACTATTTGAACGTTCAAATCGAGCTTTCCGTTTCTACACCACAAGAATAAATACTAAATTTCTTTCATTGAAACACTTGATAATATAATAAACATACTTTACAGGTACTTTTGAGTACAATTTCCTGGTCACGTTTAAGTTTTAAAGAATTGTAGGCTTAACAACTAACGCTGACGTTTGCGTCCAAAAAAATTCTCAGTCCTTTTGCAACATGCATGGCAGAGTGAATAAATAATAAAGGGCTACTTTAATATAGGAAGCTACATAAAATCAAACTTTTACGTCGTCAATGAACAGCTGCTCCAATCTGCATATCTGAAGTAGGTTTTGTTCTACCAGGAATCAAACATGTTTTCATTTTCTTCCTTGTTTTAACATGATTGAAGAGAAAACTTATGTGTTCATTATTATACGAAAAGGAAAAATGAAATAAACCTCTTTGATCTAATTTGTACATGATGGACTTGAAATTAAAATTTTTGAATTTCATTTTCTAGAACAGACCAATTTTTCAACAGGAAATTCCAGAAAATCTGGAATTTCAACAAAATTATGCAATTCTTCTAACACGTCAGCGCAAACAATTTTTTTTTAATTACAATATATTTTGAAGTGCTGTTCATTTCTGTACGAATGAGATTAATGTGGGAGTTTTAGAGCGGACAAGTTGCATTAAAACTAGAGAGCATTTTCTGGTTAGACGGTATTTTAAAGTAACACTTTCATAATTCCAACTTTAGCTAAAACCAATCGATGAAAATTTCAAGACGAAGAGTAAACATCCTCTATTTCTTTTCGTTTCGTATTAATATGAAATGGATTTTTGAAAATGAAAGCTGATGCATAGCTTCGCTGAATTTCATTTACGCGTCTTCGCAAAATTTCATTTGAAATCCGTCAACAAAAATTTTCACCGTGTTGCAGCAAACCAAAATTGGTGAGTTCCTCTCCTCATAAGCTATATTCTCATCAGTTTCCAAAGGTCCGAACCAATCACAAACTAAAAAAAATTTCTTTTGACTGAGTCTTTGGCAAAGTTAGAGTTGTGAAAAACAGACTTGGGATGACGCAATGCCAAAGAATGGAAGCGAATTTTTTACCGCCTTGGAACAAGGCTACACACCATGCCTTGAAACTCCCGATGCAAACAACGTACCACGATCTGCAGGAGTAAAAAATCAAGGTACTTGCATTAAACTCACTGTGTGAGCTTCAGAGAGCTTCAATACCCTGTTATGATGAGTAAAAGTTTTTCGAACGAAGTGTCCCTCCTAAATTTTCAAGGCTCGGCGAAGTTATGCAGGATATAGCGTCGCCCATTTAAATGACGGGAAACGAAGGCTTTCAGTGAGATGAAAAACATGGGATCCAATTTATTGCAAAACGATAAAAATTAACGAACCCAGATTTACATTACGCTAACACAAAAAATAGTAAAGACGTAGTTCAATGTACATAAATGAAAAACAACTGTTTATAAAAAACATGACATGATTGCCATAAAAGAAAAAAAACTTTTTCTATTTCCTAGGAAGTTTAGTCATCAGCGTATTTCATCAGACCTCTGTCTCCTCTTTTGCATGACTTCCAGGTGTTAACCACTCAGAGAGCGCAAATCTACATTGCTCATACTGAAGTAAAACGGCTGTATAATAAAGGCAGAAATTGTAAAGTTAGTTCATTTTGAATTTGAAATGTCTTTTTTCAAATTATTTAAATTAGAGAGACCCAGCCGTTCGGAAAATTCAGTTCAATTAATTTCTTAATCATTTACTCCTTAAAGCGTAGCTTAAATTATTGATCCCAAGTCCTTAACAGATAGCTACTACATTCGATGTTTCGATGTGCGTCATTTACCTCTCAGCTCAAGCAATTATTAACAGATTCTGTACAGCCATCTTACCACAAACACGTGGATAATGTACCTTAAAATTCTACTGTCCATTGTCATCGTTCAATATTTACGGTCTGTACTGCCTCTCGCTGTTCCGATGCTGCTTCGGTCACAAAATATCCCGGATACTAAGCAGACATATTAAATGAGATTATCAATCTAATTTATTGACTGAATCTGCTTCTGAAATCTTCGAGGCGCTGCATGGGCCACAAAGTATCATGAATACTAAGCAGACATTTAAATGCATTTTTAATAGAATTTATTGACTGAGTCTGAAACTTGATGGTCGAAGCATGGAATTATACCGCTATTGCAGTACAAAAAAGAACACGAAGAATGTGCGAACACCTCTGAGTGTGCGATTTTTGATGTTATTTTACACCAGAGCAAAGTCTCTTCGTTATACCAGAGCTGAGCATTCGTGATACTTTGTGGTATTCCATAAGCTGAGTATCTTTATTGATTAAACAATGCGCCAAATTCAACTGTCTTAGTATGTGGACTTCGTGTGTGCGTGTGTAACAATAATATTTTGCCCCCCACAGAGTGTCGTAAATCACTTTAACACAGCAGTTAACAGATTTTCACCTCAGGTTTAGATCTTCTACTGACGTTTTTTTTTAGGATGTTGATTTGTAGAACCGTTCTTCAATTATCGAGATAGAACTGTTTTCGAAAATAATTAGCCTTAAGTAGAGCAAAGGGATCTCGTAACCATTCAGAAACAAGATTTTTTTTAAAGTCTGGAGCGAGTTTGCATGCGTCAATTACCAGTTTTGTGGGCGCATTGTCAGTGAACAGATTTTGCTGAAATAATTTTCGAACTGGAGTCGCTAAATGCCTTTACTAACCAAGATTTTTACTACACTGTTATCTAACGATTTTTTTTAGAGTAAAAGGGAAAATTTAGTATTAGGTAATATAGTGTAACGTATTATATAGGATAAGGCAATAGACAGCATAAGATAATATACAGTATAAGAAAATGTTTTTATAATATCTTGGCGAGTAAGGGCACACTTTGAAACAAGCGAAGACTTCATTTTCGTGTTGGAACTGGTGCGAAAAAGTAACGAAATTCTGCTTACAAAATTGCATCCTTGTAATATGCAAAGGAAGCCATCACGATTTCGAGACATTATGGAGAGTAGACGCAGCCGATGTGCATAACAAGTAAGAAACCAAAAAACGTGGTGAGCGGTCATATTTCTCCCATATTTCTCTGCCAATCAGTTGCCATGCCATAAAAAAACACACCTGTGTCGTATGTATCGGT
>JACJUY010001128.1:1718-44122 GCA_014220935.1 Platorchestia sp. MABIK
ATGCCACTCAGCGAGACAGCAACGCCACTCAGTGAGACAGCAAAACCACTCAGCGAGACAGCAATGCCACTCAGTGAGACAGCAATGCCCCTCAGTAAGACAGCAATGCCACTCAGTGAGACAGCAAAACCACTCAGCGAGACAGCAATGCCACTCAGTGAGACAGCAATGCCCCTCAGTAAGACAGCAATGCCACTCAGTGAGACAGCAAAGCCACTCAGTGAGACAGCAACGCCACTCAGCGAAACAGCAACGCCACTCAGCGAGACAGATCATGCCACCGTGACCACTGGACGACTACTATGTGCTCTGAAGTTCTGCCACTGCATCATTTAGCGAGATCAGCAATCAGCAGAAACTTTGGCAAGTTTTGTGCTGATTTGCGTCTATGTGGAAGCGGCCGTCATTCGCTTTAGTTTAAAAACATTATGTGTTATAAATAGAAAAGTTTGATTCAATATGTCATTGATTTCAGTATTTATTTTGGCTCCAATACTTGTATTAATGAACAAGCATCGTGATTGAACGTTAGGCTTGGGATTGAACGTGCTGTGAAATAAGCAGTTTTTTCATCTCTACAATCGAAATAGATTTATTTTCAAAATAGGATTAAACTCGTGCGGGTAATGTGTTCTAAAGAAAAATTCAAGTAATTTTCTCGTTTGTATTTGAAAAAGTAGAAAAACAATTCTTACTTCTGTACTCCATGAGTAAAAGAAATTTCAGTAGGATTGTTCTGGTCAATTTCAATTCCTTCTATCCTTCTCAATTCAATTCTTTCTATCCTTCTCAATTCAATTCTTTCCATCCTTCTCAATTCAATTTTTTCCATCCTTCTCAATTCAATTCTTTCTATCCTTCTCAATTCAATTCTTTTTATCCTTCTCAATTCAATTCTTTTTATCCTTCTCAATTCAATTCTTTCTATCCTCCTCAATTCATTCTATTCTTCTCAGTTCAATTCTATCCTTCTCAATTCACTTTATCCTTCTCAATTCCTTTTATCCTTCTCAATTCACTCTATCCTTCTCAATTCCTTCTACCCTTCTCAATTCCCGAATTCTATGTTCAAAACTTCTTCGATCCAAAAAAAGATTGAATTACCTTCAAGATATTAGAGCGATGAAGTACGGAAATGAGTTAGATGACCAGCCACTGTACATAGCGTCTATAAGTAATCAAATCGGCCTCGGTGCAGGCAGAATACGAGTACATCTGAGCTCCGTTCGGTTGCCAGTTCACGCAGCGTATCTTGTCCTGTCTACTTTGACATCATCAAAGTCGGGCTATGTTTTCTGAGAAGCAATACTCTTACATCGAGCTAATAAGATACTTTAAAATAATAAATATGTTGGTATCGCCAGCAAAATCTCGATCGGCACTCACAGTAGCACGTTGGCTCGATGACTTGCCATGTCGACGCGGTCGTTTTTTGACGAGCAAATTCTCACTCAGTCGCACTTGGTTGAGACCCTCTGTGCAACCCGTAGACAACGAGGAAATCATTCTTATACCCTGACTCCCTGTCTACCCTGAAAAAACTTATTGTGTTTAGTACAGACCCTTTTTATGCATTCCGTAGACAACGGTAAAACCATTCTTATACCTTGTCTTCTCTGAAGAAACTTATTGTGTTTTATTCTATAGGTTGATCATGATGACAAGGTTATCTCAGAAAGAAGCCTCCCTATCCTGCGTGTCACTGCGGGGGTCTGCTAATTATGGACGAGTTGTTTCTGCACTTAATCCTTCAATGGATGCTTTGTAAAGAGAATTGGGGGAAGGAGTCGGTGAACTAATTTATACCCGACTGTGTTAAAATATAATACTTCGATAAAAATCAACGTAACACAACTGTGGGTAAAATAAATATACGAAACGTAACCTTCCTATCGACTAAGTAAAAGCAAGAAACTGGCCTCAGAGTTTATTATGTTGCGTGTTGCGTTCAAAAAAATGAACTTTTCAATCTGTTTTACGAGCGTATTTCTCTTACCGTATATTGCACACTGAATTAAGAACTTTTCTAGTAATCTATTGGGTTATGTCATAAATATATCTAAGAAATATGTTGCAAATAGAAAACACTTGCCACAAGAATACAATATATATTACCTCTGGAATTTTCTCTCAATATTTTCTTTGATTGACAACGTTCGATGATGATGAATGGAAACGACAAACTAGAAATTTTCTTCCCTACCTCTCTACTTCAAAGTTCATATTTTATTTCCTCCTTATTGCACCTATCGTCATGATTCAATTTCGCAACTGCAGGAATAAGGAGCTTAAATAATTCCTGCAAATTTGAAAGTTTTTCCACGTCGCAATTCGATGGATGCTAAAATCTCTGCTAAATTTAAATCAGTACAAAAAAACCCTTTAGGCATCAACGGGTCAACTTACTCTGCTATATTTGTAATCAATTGCCAGTGAACAGCGTTCAGTTCACATTGAAGTTCGACACGAAACTCGTTTACTGCGACCTTCGAGCGTCATCAGAAAATACGTTTGGGAAATTTTGCTCATGGCTGACAATTGATCAATTTGCGCAGTTTCTTACTTTCGCTCATCTTCCTAACGTTCAAAAATTTTAGTTCGGTCATGAACAAATAAATTCAGCAAATGAAAAATTCCAAATTCATTGCCCAGAATTGAGAGCAAAAGATAATATTTATTATTATTTAATATTTACCATAACATAATATTTATTATAAGGCGGTAAAGGTTTTGCGTGAGCTTAATTTAAAATTGTCCGCCGCTGAAGGCAAGAAAATGTCAATTTCTGAAAGCACTCGGGCCATCTAGCCTAGATAAGATTTAGCAGAACACTTCTATTAAAGGTTTCGATCGCCTACAGCCAATTTCTGAATGTTGTTTGAGGAGTAAAACCTTCTATGCTCAGAAGATCTTAACATCAGTACTTGAAACTATGCAGTCATCCTCTCAGCCAATTCCAACTCAAGGTTGACTCTAATAGATCACTTTCTTCGCATGTCTTTCTCGTTTTGACGTCCACCTTCGTCACAAGAAAAAATAGCAATCGCCAAAACGGAAAAGGACAGCGAATTGCAGACTACATAGATGACTTAGCCACAAAGAAGTGACATTAACTCGAGGAGCCCAGGATGAATTAGAGCGGCCGAAGCATCATTTATTGCAGTCGCCGTTTTTGCGGTGCTGGCGGCGCTGGGCCGAGGCTGCCTGCGCTGGAAGGCGAGGTCTGGAACGGAGGTCGAGGACTGATGGATGCCGGCCTGCAAGAACGGGCCCTAAAGAGCTAAGTTAGCCAAGCGCGTCTCCAACTTAGACCACAGTCAGCACCCTGAATTGGCGTCCGCTGAAGCCTAGACACTTACACAAAAGACTTTCTGCGAGTTCGGCTCCGAAGTTACACAGCGATCGTTCCCATCTAACGTTCAGCTGATCTCCGTCTGCCGGTGACGTCAATAAAATGAGAAGTGACTGCGCCTCCGAGTGCAAATCTCAGCTTGTCCGAGACTGGCACTCAACTTGCGCGAATCTGCTTCATTTTCTGACATGCGACGTTATTTCTGAACTAATTAATCGATCACTCATCCTTTAAGTAGAGATCCACGTTGACGGAGGGAAAGTTAGGATAAGAAATACTCGAATATGTTTTGTGTTCTTCTTTGTGCTGGCAGTAGCTTTCGATAATTCCAGTACTTGGCGTTTTTTCAATTGAGGAATTTTACATTCATTTTGTAATTATGTGTGCATTTAAATTTGCTGACACGGACGCACTTAAATGCGTTCTAGTAGAAATGCGTCATGAGTAAACAAGCATAAGTTATGCAACAATTTATTCATTAGAAAACATTAGTCGCTTGTGTCAAGAAAAAGCTGAGTATAACAACGTAAGACAGGGAACGTGTAGCCTCACGGTACTTTGTGTTTTGTGTCTTTTAAAATTTTCATTACTGACCAGTTGACTAAAGAATATCCCGTGCCTGCGAAAACATATTCTGTCGAGCACAAAATCCGAGTTATTTTTTCCGTCATTTATTATTTTCCAACAAAGCAACATTCTGGTCGAAAGTAAACATATATTAGGATCTAAGTGTTGCGATATGTCCTGAGTAAGTCGTAGGCTTTCCTAAGCTTTGAACATAACTTTCCTAACACTCCTTCTCGAAATATTCTCATATGTGCAATTTTATAAGACCATCTTATATCTTCAGTTCAAATTGATTTACATTTTGGACAATCACTTCAAGTTGATTTGATTGAATGCAAAACTTAAACTGAGAACGAAAACAGGTTTCGTGTCAAGTTGATGTCCGGCAATGACAAGATTTCCTCGCGTCGAACTCAGAAGTGGCAGAGGTTATGGCTCTATGTGTAGTTATGGTAGAAGATCTCTGTGGAGTTCAGACCAGTTACGAGGTCTGAAGAATCTGCACTTCAAGATGTTTTAAAAACCAATGATGAGCTTTTTGTATCATCTTTATTGCAAATAAACTGTTTTTCTTTTTCCGACCTGAGCTGGACAGCTAATTGGGATCCGGGGTCTGATTAGCAACCTGAGAATTCAGGTCCACACTTCTGACCTCCGATTGTTTTATGGTCTGGAGAAAATTGTAGTTCGAATACATTGTAGCTCGCATCATACGGAAGACTTCCACAATGCAACCATCGTGCCGGCAAAAATTAAATGGTTCTGATGCACTC
Organism: Platorchestia sp. MABIK; assembly: GCA_014220935.1. Classification (NCBI taxonomy): domain Eukaryota; kingdom Metazoa; phylum Arthropoda; class Malacostraca; order Amphipoda; family Talitridae; genus Platorchestia; species Platorchestia sp. MABIK. The sequence goes on from JACJUY010001128.1 coordinate 6,411, forward strand.
ATATACAGATGAATTAGAGTTTTTAAATGTGAACAATACTGATTGAGAAGTATGACGCCATGACGATTGAGATGGTGGATGCAATTTTAGGAGACCATGAAGAAGTTGCATAAAAAATGTGTCGGAATTATACATTAAACTTAGTAAATCGTCCCACGAGAATAATGAATGGATTTCAACATTAGTCACATTTCGAATAAAAATTAATTAAAGAGCCTGAAAATTTTTGTCAAAATTCCAGATCAGAATTTTTCACGTCAACTGATGTTACCTCGGTTGCTCGTGGCCAGGTTCAGCGCACTGAGAACGTTGGTGCTGTTGGTCCGTTGCCGTAACGTCAGCATTGCCACACAGTGGACAAAAAAGCCTGGTTTGACCCTACCTTGTTTCTTCTACCGTGGCAGAAGCCTCCGTGCGGCAGCGGCAAGCGAGATGGCGGTCCGATGGCGGCAGCCAACCCTCATCATCGGACTTGCATTATCAGTCCATTGTCACTAATCGGCCTCACCCATCGCAGTCTGTCCATAATAAGATTATGTCCTAATTTAATGTCCTGCAATGCATTTCGTCCGCATTTGCATTACTGATTTCGGGAGAATTCGAGCAGAAGTCGCACGCTGCTTTGCATCACGACCAGATGATGACTCAAAGAGACGTTCTTGGTTCTGATCATTCCTCCGATGTCCTCACAATATTCCTCCTATGTTCTCACTATATTCCTCCTATGTTCTCACAATATTCCTCCTATGTTCTCACTATATTCCTCCTATATACCCACGACAAAATATAATTCTTTTTAGGTTTGACGCTAGGAGAGTTTTGCATGGTAAGCAAACTTACGGTGATTCAACAAGCATCATGAGTACATAAGCTCTGATGCTGGGCGTATAGATATTAAAGCTAGATTGTCACGTTTTCAATTAACTAAAAGGATATCTGGAGCATACAGTATATTCTCACACTGTACGCACTCTCATGTTTTCTCTAAAATGTTTTCTTGTAATTATTATCATATTTCTTAGATAGGGTAGAAATGTATTCGAGCTGTAAAGTCGATTTCCTGATTCTGCTACGTACAACCTAACCACACTAGCCGTAATTGCGGCGAAAACGCAGTTGACTTGTTAAACACTCCGGGCATTTACAGTAGCACGACCCCCTTAAGTATCGGAGATCTGTTGCGATACTTGCCGTCTTAATGAGGAACGTACTCGCAAGGTGAGCGCTTGTCGCAAGGCGGAAAATGCCTCACAAAAAATTGTGGAAGCTCAGAGAACAATTGGACATTTCCAGAGGCTCATTTCACGATGATCATTCCTGACGGATAATACTTGCTGCTTCATTGCATTCACAATCTCTGTTTGATAATATTTGCAGCTTTATTGCACACAAAATCTAGGAATAATATTTACTGCTTGATTGCATTCACAATCGCTACTTGATAATATTTGCAGCTATATTGCGTACAAAATCTAGGAATAATATTTACTGCTTGATTGCATTCACAATCTCTACTTGATAATATTTGCAGCTACATTGCATACAAAATCTAGGAATAATATTTACTGCTTGATTGCATTCACAATCTCTACTTGATAATATTTGCAGCTACATTGCATACAAAATCTAGGAATAATATTTGCTGCTTGATTGCATCCACAATCTTTATTTGATGATATTTACCGATTCATGGCATTCAAACCTTGAAGTTTTTATATTTTTAGGTTCATGGCATTCACACCCTCAGCTTGACCTCAATGTGTAGTTTCACACACACATCTTGAAGGAAATTTTTGTTTCTTTTATGACAGCACGCACGTATAGCTCTAGTGCGGTAATGCCTGCGTTGGCTTCACAATATCAAAGCCTATATATGAGGTTAATAATATATCATTTTACGTTAATATTAAATAATTATATTATTGTAATTAATTATATTAAAATTATTTATGTTATTATACATTAATATTAGCGTCTAATTGCCTTGACCTCCGCACCGCGCTAACATTTGCCGCATCATAGCATGCAGGTCCTCTAAAGACACGCCGCCCTCAGCTCATCTCTTGCTGGGACTCGATATTCAATAATCGACTGTGGTCAGATTTGCCATGATTTATTCCTGAATAATTATAATTCTCATTAATCATTATCATCAATTATCATTTATCATTATCATCAATTATCATCAATCATTATCATCAATTATCATTAATCATTATAATTAATTATCATTAATCATTTTCATCAATTATCATTTATCATTATCATCAATTATCATTAATCATTATCATCAATTATCATTAATCATTCATCATTATTACTCTTATGCTCACTTTTTGGTTCTGAGCTCAGCACTCACTTCTGCAGTGAGACAGTATAGCAGCAGCGACGGGTTGTAATGCTTAACAAGCATGATATCGTGATATAATGGTGAATAATCATGTAATACGTTCTTGCAATACGACCTGAGTTATTTGTAATATGTGCTCACACAAAGTCACACCAACCACAGGTATGGACGTCACCCGGCCCTTTCTCTTCAATTGTTTCACCTAGAATTTACAACTTAGTGGCGTGTGGGAGGTTGATTCTCTGGTAAAGCCTTGCTTCTGATCGGCTATTTTGATTGCAGTATCGCAACGATTTTTGTAAGAAGCCCTCGAGACTTCTAATTAAAAAGATTATGTTTCCACGTGCGTGAGTGTGGCATTGCCTATAACTTAAATTCAAATTTTCTCGACATGAAGCTGAATCACCGTGAGGAACATGAATACATAAATCATCGTTGTGAATCAAATCGAAGTGAACATGGTAGACGGAATAGCCCGCAGTGGCGCACCTTCAACAAAGGGCGCCATTGACTGGAGAGTGTTGGGTGCAACTGAAGACAGCCCAAAGTTGGGCATGCTTCTCACTGCCTCCCCCGTCACTGCGTCACTGCCTCCCACGTCACTGCGTCACTGCCTCCCTTGTCACTGCGTCACTGCCTCCCATGTCACTGCGTCACTGCCTCCCACGTCACTGCGTCACTGCCTCCCATGTCACTGCGTCACTGCCTCCCACGTCACTGCGTCACTGCCTCCCACGTCACTGCGTCACTGCTCTGCTTCACTGCAGGACTACACGGCCTGAATAAAACATGGCGGCGAGTGGTATTTCATCAGCCGGCTGGAAACTGTTGGCTGGAGTCACCGGTAGAATGATGGTTGAGGTTACGTCATGATGGGATTTCATACTTTAAGGGTTTGTGACAAATCCGCTGGTAAGAATGAATGACTGAATGACAAAATTAGAGTAAACATTGATAAAACCCTTTTTGCGTATTGAAGTGTTTAAAGCCGCCAATATTTCACTCTGCCGCTGAGTTCTACCAGAATTCAGTGAAAAGGCAAGAGTAATATTTCTGCCCTCTTCCAATCTCTCCTACCTTAAATATTATTGGATGCGCAGAGGTAAATCTTGTTCTGTTTCAATTACTTTACTCCAGTTGGGAAATACAACAATTTAGAATCATATCATTCAGTTGGAGCTATTTCCATTTTTAATTTCAACATATGTTGGAGTTAGATTTCTTGTTTTTAAGTACAGTTTGATTGTCGCCAATTTATGTGTAAATTCAAAAAATAAATTCAAAACTTCAAAAAATATGACTGATGCATCATATCAGCCGAAATGAAGTATGATCGATCATTAAGCAAACAGACGTCGCGGTAAGCCAGTTGAAATAGAAGTAAGTGTAGAAAATGTTGAACTCAAAGCCTCCTTCTGCCCGAGGGAGTTCATCGATGAACTGTAAAGCATCGAGCGAGCGTTTGAGGCTTGCATTGATTTCAAGTCCGCGATTCTTGATGATAGAAATTGATGAGAGGTCCGCTTCCTCAACTGCAAAAAATCTGCAAATAAACCGAGCTTGGAAAAAATGTTGGGATGGTATGGAAGAAATGTCGATAGGTATTAGTTGTTGATACTCTGCTTGGCAATTATGGCTAATTAAAATAATAAAATTGGCCCAGAACCTAGGTAAAAAGAGTTCTAAGTTCCCGCATCATTCACGGTCGACACATTTTATTTTAGAAATTACTGCAACATACGACGTTCATTCTCAATTTCTTTTGACAAATACGTAGGTCAAAAGACAGGTCGTAACGGCCCCTTCTCATCTCTAAGTGATACTGGCAACCATTTCATCATCCGACACCGTTGTGTGAATCAACCCTTTAACGTCAGCATTATTTCACTCATGCTACCGTTGTTACAACTCCCTCCATTAAACTGACACGGGCATAAGGTAGTCACCGGTATCAGGATGAGGAAGAAGCTGCCACTCGGCACAGAATTTCAAAGATCGCAGTAGTGAACAAGACTACGCAACAAGAAACATAGCATATCGAGGCTAGTTTTCGAAAGCGGACTGGAAAGTCCTGCCAGGCGCTAAAGGGTTACAATACCTACTGGCAGAGCAGGCGTGCAGTTCTACTTTTAAATTAAGACATCATTTTGAAAAATCAAGTAATAACAGATTCCACCCCATAAAATTTCACAATTGGTAAGTGAGTACCAGCCCCTGCGCTGACTCCTGCAGGACGCTGCTCATCAGGAATAAAACTGAAATCTTTAGTCAAGTAGAACGTACAATTTGAGCGCCAGCTCGTGAGTAAAAAAAAATTCATTTCCAATAAACAAATGTTGATCAATGCCTCAGAGAAAAACTAACAAAATGCAAAAATCGCGGGGAAACTCAAAGTAGTTTTGAAATAGTTTTAAATTAACCTCATCAGGAGAAACGATGAGAGCGAATTTAAATCAACAGCTGTTAGCTATGCATCAAGTTCAAAGCAGAGAATCCTTCGCTGTCTTTAAAGTCGGTTTTGTTACGAATAAATGAAAGTATTGGTGAATCTATACATAATTTTTTCACTGCAATCATTATAATAACATAGTTATCCTATACTAATTGGATGAGAATTCCAACGCTGGTAAAATTACGATCATGGTGAGAATAAATTCAGGGCATGAAATTAGAGTTAAGTGAGGAAGGAAGATTGTTAAAGGACAATGCACGGTGTGGGCGAAACTAATTGATTGAAATCATTTTTGACAACTATCTAAGATTATCTTTGATAATTATATGAAATCATCTCACATAACTATCTGAAATTATCTTAGATAACTATCTGAAATTATCTTAGATAACTATCTGAAATTATCTTAGATAACTATCTGAAATTATCTTAGATAACTATCTGAAATTATCTTAGACAACTATATGAAATTATATTAGATTACTATATGAAATTATCTTAGATAACCATCTGAAATTATCTTAGATAACCATCTGAAATTATCTTAGATAACTCTCTGAAATTATCTTAGATAACTATCTGAAATTATCTTAGATAACTATATGAAATTATATTAGATTACTATATGAAATTATCTTAGATAACCATCTGAAATTATCTTAGATAACCATCTGAAATTATCTTAGATAACTATCTGAAATTATCTTAGATAACTCTCTGAAATTATCTTAGATAACTCTCTGAAATTATCTTAGATAACTATCTGAAATTATATTAGATTACTATATGAAATTATCTTAGATAACCATCTGAAATTATCTTAGATAACTATCTGAAATTATATTAGATAACCATCTGAAATTATCTTAGATAACCATCTGAAATTATCTTAGATAACTATCTGAAATTATCTTAGATAACCATCTGAAATTATCTTAGATAACTATCTGAAATTATATTAGATTACTATATGAAATTATCTTAGATAACCAACTATCTGAAATAATCAGTGAAGGGAAATTATTTTCTCGCCGTGAGAGGAGATGCCATCTGAGCGCCGAACGCTTCCCCTGCCGTGTCGATTGTTGTTAGAGTTTAATATGGCTGCAAGAAATTCTAAATTTTCCACGCTCTTCAAAAGAATAGCTTTGGCTTTGATAAAACGAACGTTGTGGAAAAGATGAAACTCTAACTCGATGCAGGACTTCCACCTGATCTCATGGTCAAAAAAGAAGACTCCCAAGCCTGGACGATCGCTTGTGCTAACCCGTTCATAACATCGTCCATAACAATGTTCATAACATCGTTCACAACATCGTTCATAACATCGTCCATAACAACTTTCATAACATGTTGTGATGGTTCGTAACATCGTTCACAACATCGTCCATAACATCATAACATAACATCGTAGACCGTTCATAAGATCGTAGCTTGGGGCAGATGTCATGAAATCAGGCGAGCAATTGGGCAGACGAAGAAATGGGAGGAGCTGAGCGCATCTGAGAGCTTGACGAGGCAAATTTCTCACTTACGAACAGGTGTAAATTAACTAAATACACAGTTTTAGAACAATTTTTTTGCGCAGTTCATCATGCTGTTACATTTTTTCCACTTCTCAGAAAAGATAGAAATGTATTCGAGCAGTAAAGTGAGTTTCTCAGCGCTGCCACTTACATCCTCACTTAACTACTCGCAGCAGCCGTCTGAGAATGAGTAACTTGCTAGCATCTCTCCGACGCTTCTCTTGTGAACGAGTTATGGTACCTCTGTACACTGAGAACTTCCAGATTATAATGTCATCTAAGCTTTGTAAATCCATTTCTAGAATCCCAGTTCTTTGTGAGTTCTGCTATATTTGTGTTATTTCATTAATCTTTTTTTAAGTAACCTTTTATTTCATTTAATCGTCATCGTATTAGCTAAGACCTCCGGTGCGATATGGGCCTTTAACCTGAAGTGCTAGTAACTTTCTTGCCAACTACTACTTGTAACAGCCGCGCAAACGTAGTCAAATAATTTCATTATTAATGACAATACGAAATTATTATTTACAATTTTTAACCTTATATGTGATGACAGAAGTTTCTGGAGTTGTTTGTTTTCAAATTGTTCAAAATTAGGCACCAAATTTATTCCATCGCTAAATTTAACAGCCAAACAAAAACTATGATAGAATAACAGAAAAAATCATCTGTAATTAACTTCTCTTGCTTATGACGGGAAAGTTTGCAGCATTAAATTATTTCGACTCATTTTGAAACAGTGAAGTTCAAGGAATGAACTAATTGATGTCATTACAATGCTAAGAACTGCACGAGCGTGACAAATAACTCGTGCAGGAGTCATCAAAGCTCAAAAAAATCTCACCACACGCGCGCACAGTTGAGGCAAATCATTTGAAGCTCCGCCATACTTGCAACTACCGGACTTGCAACCGGTTATACATGCAATGGAAATACACGCACATGGTGGTCTCTGCTTCATTATTGGGTAAATTTAATGGCGTAGGAAGTTTACATCGAATGTTCCAACAATGTCTTATATTTTTCTGCGGCTGGTCGAACTTTTGAGAATTTTGGATGCTTTCATGAGCGAGAAAACGGACAGCGTGTAAGAATTTTTTCACACTTTTGTTATTTATATACTTTTATACTTTTATTTATTTGCTTTTTTACTTTTTTCTGCTTTTATTATATGTATATTGCGGTAGACTTTTTATTATACCGAGATATACTTGCAACGAACGAGCAAAGCTTTGTGCATCAGTGCTTTCTTTGAGAGTGGTTGTGAGATGGTGCGACTCAGGCAACACTTCTCCAAATTCTTTCCTATTCTCCCAAATTTTGCTTCTGACAAATTTTGCAGTTTCTAAATTTCAAAGACATCGAAAATGCATCCAAAGTAAAACACAAATAAAACAGTTGGGAAAAAATTCATCAGAATTTCCCAATTCGAATTTCCCAAATTTAGATCGACCACTCGTATTGCACGGATAACCAAGGTTCCGTATTAGAAAGCCGAACTACAAACGAAGAGTGCAAACTTTGTGAGAAAGTTGAGACCGAAACCAAGTTAATGTGATGTCGCTGCACCTACCCCGCCTTTTAAATAGAACTACACGCATGTCTCGTGCAAAGTTTTGCATAAATTTACAGTGGCATTAATTCAAGCAGTTGCTGCTGGGGAATTTTGCACGAACTTAATAGAACTTGGAGGTGCACGGCAAAAAAACGAGCTCAACAGAGGGCTCTACTTGCGACCGGAGCTGCGGTAGAGCTGCTCTGCTGCTGCCGCTGATGACAGAGCGAGGGGCTTCGTCAAATGTTGGGTCTACCATTCGATCTGCATTGCTTGTTAAATATTATTTAAATTAATTAAAATTCTACTTTGAAATACTTCAATTCAATCAAACTCTACATTTAAATACTGCATTTTAATCAAACTTTACATTGAAATACTGCATTTTATTTACTGCATTTACTTAGAACACACTTCAGCCTGCGCCCCTTCACAACACAAAAGAGCCTGTGTCTGCCACAGTGATGGCAACCGGTGGCGATCACGGCTTTCCTCGCCTGTTTACACGTAATCGTCTGTGTGCGTGCGCACAAAAAATACCAATGTGCGTAAAAGAGGCATAAATATGTATTAATAATGTGTCACACAGGCTTGTATGACAGCGTTGAAATACCTTTAAATTCTCACGCATTTCGCCACAATTTCCAGATGAGTGTCTTCATGTGAACATAAGCAATAACTGAATGATCGCAGCATGTGATGGACGTTGATAGGCTTGCATATCCTTTGTAATGAAGTCTGCTTTCCAGCAGAGGTAATTGAACATGGTGATTGCCAAGCGCATCGTTCAATTTTCGTTTTAGCGACAACATTTTCCTTGTGATGTGTAGTACAATCAGTGTAAAAAAGGTGTATCCCTAATCTATGCTTTTTATGCATTCGCGATATTGTGAATCCCAGTTTTTAAATTCTTTTGAAAACTCTTTCCTTGGACTCCACAGCAGGTTTAATCTTAACACAACGGGTCAAATTAAAGTTCAATATTCAACTCAACTGTGGAGTCATTTCTTATAATTAGTTTTGAAATTAGCCAACATTAAGAGCATCGTGCCTTCATTTAGCTTTGATCAAGTACTTATGAAAATTGAATTAGTTGCTACAGGTCGGTCGGCTGCGTCATGAAAAGTCCCTCAGTGTACACCGGTGGTTGTTTTCGCGACCAACGTGTTAATATGTCTTTTCTTCGAAGAAAGCCTGTGAGAGAAACGAAAAACCTCTGTGAACTCTGGCTTCCTGCGAAAAATTTGGCCGAGCAGATTATGGCAAGCCCCAAATGCTCCCACTGGCCACCTGTGCGCCAAATCGCTGCGGCGGGCTGGCAGCGCTCCAAAGGCTGCACCAGAATTTGCCGTGAAGCTCACGTAGAGCTTCATCAAAGCTGCAAGAAGCGTTAATTAAGTCGAGACGACACTCCAGCGTGAGCCGGGCAAACTTTCCGAGGGGCGACCTGCGTAAAATATTCCGCCCTGAAAGTCTCGTGCAGCGAATGGACGAGTTTCTAGAGGGTGTCTCTGCCTCTCGCTGTCGCACCGACCGCATGCAAGGCTCGCTTCAACCTCCTCTTATTTGGTCACTTCGTGTTGACTTTACTCCCTCCGTTCATTAGCGCTAGCTTTCAATTAGGCTTTATTTGTTCTCTCTGTCTTGCCTATCCAGGACTCTGAAAGTCTGCATGTTAATCTGGTGCGTCATAGTTGCTTGCAAAAGCTAGTTTTCGCTTTTCTCTTTCAAATTTAGAGTTGCCGCTCTCGTCTGAAAAACACGATAAAATGAATAATACCTGATGTTACTTGTCTGTTTGGTTAACAATTTTTTTTTATCTTCGATGATCATAAAGGAAAAAATCTTTGCGGGCTAAGATTAAATATAAAATACACTGTAAAGCAAAGGCTGATATGAGAATGACCTAATTAGAAATTAATAGATATACTCTACCCTTTTCATTGAAATGTTTCAAATTGAGGCTTCACGGCTAGATTTTTCATAAAAAAAATTTTGAATGAACCTACTAAACTACTCATTCAAAACACTGCTCAACCACTACCGGGATAGAGAGGGGAGAACCCTCACGCAGCTGGCAGCTTCGGCTCGTGCAGCTGGCAGCATGAAGACTACGCCTCTCGTTGGCTGTTGCGCTCTGCGTAGACGACATCTGTTTGCTCCCCTCTGATCGGCTCACACATTCGTTACGTTCCTTTTTAATAAAATTGCTCGTTGTTGCGAGTTTCAATGAAGTATTCTCATGATGCTGTTCAGGTAATTCATACTCGTAATTCATGTGTTATTCAGAGAAGTTGGATTTATTTCTGTGAATATCAAATGAACTTCTCTCTGCAAGTCAATAAGGACTGGAAAATTAAAATTTTGAGGTAAAGGATGTATGCATTAGTGAGGAAGTCAAGTGATTAAAAACTTTCCACAGTAATATTGCGATCAAAACTTGGTGCTGCCAACAGAGTTCGGGCACAATCTGAATGAGTGCCATCACCAGGTACTGCTGATGTTGTTACAACCAAGCTCTCTTTAAAGCAGAGCTGAGTACCAAGATCCTACTGTAAAATGATGAATTCCGTTAGACGAATTCTTGCGTCACTGTCGTGAAAATTTTTGAGTCGTTTGTTGGCCGCTCGGAAATTGTGATTAACTGGCCTGTCTGCGCGCGTAAGTGCCATCTCACTTGCCGATGCCCTCCCTCGCCGAGACATGAAAATCATTAACACTTCGACTGCGGCAGGTAAAACTGAAGTTTAACATTCAATTCAAATTCAAAGTCAGTTGTAGTGAGCAATGTTGATAATACCAAACATTTACTCATCGTGTTTTCAGTTAGTTATGGTTCAGTGTTTTTTTTAATTGAGTTAGTGACTACTGGTTGGGTTGCAGTATAGTGAAAACTTCCTTGGTGACCAAATATTGCTCACGTCGCTGTCAGAGTATTAATGAGTAGTCGTTGGTTGATTCGTTGAATCCTGAAGAGAGTGTCGACATTTGATTTCTGTGCTGTTTGAAAGCATTAAAAAAATTGCAATTAAGGACGCAGTTTATCACAGATTGCGTCGCTCCCCTTGCCTAAGTATTACTGAGTGGATTTATTAATTTTTTGCTTTGCCAAGTTAACTCCTATACATTTCATATATTGGGGAAAAATCCTACATGGGAAGAAATTTCTCTAATTTATTTTTGTCAATTTGGATGTGTTGAAACCAGTTTTTCTTAATAAAGTAACTTTTTAGACGGAAAGTGGATGTGCAACATGATTGTAGTTTTTATTAACAGAGTAGTAAAAAAGCGCTTCTTCCTCTCCATAGAACGGATTTCATCGTTCAATGCATCAGATCGCAGCGCCATACAGAAAAAGTTTCCAGGAGCAGCTCGGAACGAGCGATGTTCGGCATGAGGAACAAAAGCTACGCCACTCTAAAGGCTTCAGTTAAAAACTCGTTGACACGAGAAGCATTTTAGCATGACAATCAGTGGCAGAGTCTCTACCTCGGCCCCGCGAGCCAGACTTTATATCAGAAGGGACTGTGCGCTGGAAACTAGGTGTCGCAAATATTGAGCGCTTCAAGCGCTCATGGACAATGACCTGTTATAATTGACTAAAAGTTGCGGTCTGTATTTTGCTTCGCTCTATATTTCTAATTAAATTCGCCACTAGTAAAACTAAGCACATAACATCAACACAATACATGCCTGATTTGATCCACTTGTGCCATTGCTCCCATGAAAAATTTCAAGTATTTTCAGGGGACAAATTTTGTTTCCAACTTCCACGTGAACAAATTGCAAAACGGTCATCATGCCCCCTAACATCAACAACCGAATTAATTTAACAAAAACAAAGCGTAAAAACACGATAAAATCCACTCTGCAATCTACTCCTACTGTTTTTATTGATGATTCTCATACGCCTCAGACAGCGGCGTCTTCTTGCTAATCAAGAGCGACTTTCTTTAGCAAATAATTACGATTTTTTGAATAAAGGGTCGTTTTATGAAATGTTCATTGTGTGCAATGAACGATAGAGCTCGCTAACCAAAAGAATTCGTTTCTTTTATTCGTTTCTTTAAATTTGATGTGGCTGATGCCCGAGCTTGGCTGTGTTTTTTTTTCATAATTCACATGCCATTCCTTGTGAACACCTGCCCTGCCACCAGGTCATCTCTGCACGAGAAGCTCACGCAGCAAGTTTGAATTTTAAAATAAAAACATTCCAGTCGTGGACAGAAATGCTGGAGGCCGCCGTAACTACCCTCACCTGTCGTGTCCACGCAGTTCATTCTTGCACTGTACTCTTTCAAACACTGGAATTTACGTTACTCATTTTTTGAAACGAGTAGTTTCTGTCAAGTAGCGTGTCAGTTTGCACTACAGACTATATGAAAGTTTACGGAGACAGTATAAGCGTTTAAGAGGTTACTGCAAATGCTTGGGGTGTATTAAAATTAAATGAGTTTTTTATCGAAAGAAAATATTTAGCAGCTCGGCAAATTACTGTACATCTCTCCTCGTGTTCATTGTCAAATCCGTACTTGTATAATGCCCCGAAATCTTAGAAGAGGCAAAATGTTGGCTCGAGACAATACGGGTCAGACTGACGACAAGTGACACCTCAGCTGCAGCTGAGAAAACCAGACCCAGAACTCAGTATGTTCATTTACGTATTGCATTTTAATAAGTGCAAACTTCTGCGATACGTTAGATAACGATGTTTTCAGCACAAATTGTTTGTCATAGGACTTTATTGAAGTTGTGATGAAGAAAGTTTCATGATACATTACCTATTTCGACTTTTAGTTGAAGATGTGCATTTCAATAACAAAGGATAATCGTACAAACAAACCTGCTGAGCAAATACTGCGCATTATGTAGGTAAATGAGATCACTTTGTCCCATGTTCTGTGCAAAAAATTGGCTTTGTGTGTCTAGCAGAGTCAAATTTCTGCGTTCAAGCGTTGGCCGTTTGGGCGGCAATGGAGCATTTTAACGAAGGGGAGACAAATTCGCCAACCTCAGGAAGCGAGCAACTCCGCGTGTGAAGGAAGAGGAGCGGCAGCAGCCGGTCATCAAGCCTCAATAACGCAATATCGACCGCACCGCTCACAATGACGCTATCATTAAATACTCGCTGTAAGTAGAGGTTTTCGTTGACAGTACAACAAAAAAAATCAATTTCCAGTCGAAGATCAGGTGTTCACAGACAGGTCACGAGGGATCTTTGCTCCGTAAAACTTTTCCTTCAGCGGAAATGAGGGAGCGTGCGGGAGCAGCCGGCCTGCCGACACGCAACTCAGCGCTGCCACTGTCCTCTTGCTGACGGTCACTCAGGACGAGTCGGAGTGATCATTGGTGCGTTTGCTGACATGGATCATTAGCCCCGTATTTGAGTTTGAACAAAATACTCTCTTTCAACCGAAATGATAGTTAAGTGCCGCCCGGTGATTCTCCCCGTTGGGAAAAGGGAAAACTCAGCCACAATTCCCCACTCTACCCAGGTACCGGAAATGGGTCCCGGCTTGACCGGGGGTCACCGTCATGGCGTCCTGGTGTTAGTTCTACGGAATTTGAAAAACCAATGCACCAGATGATATGTATCAGGCTTGATTGATTGAAATAGAGCATCCTTTTTTAAAGTCGCACGTGCTAGAGAATTGCGATCAATTTACCAGGGCTGTTAAGGTCGGAATCGATGAGCAGGTGGAGCGCTTCAGAAGCTCCGTAATTACTTTAGGACTTTGAATAGAAATGCCGCGTCATCCCGACAGCGGTGGTCGCTTCACTCGCTGCCCGGCTGGGCTCCTCACTCGCTCAATACACAACTACAATAGTGACAGTTAATTTCAGCTCTATTTCACTCTTAGGATGCTTCTGATTGGAAATTGTTGAGTAAGAGTTGAGAAAAGAGTTACGCAACAAATGTTTCTATTTCTTATTCGCTGAGTTGGTCTGTAGAAAATTTTGTGCAACATGACAAAATGATAATAATACACTCGTAAAAGGCAACAGAAGTAGCTTATCGCATTTTCCTCTTGTTCTTCTTCAGCGAATAGAACGAAAAATAAATCTCTAACCGGCAAAAATTCTTATCTATCAGAAGTAACATTTCCTGACAGTAAAACTCAATAACTGCTTATGAACCAAAGAACTGACGTGAGAGACTTTCTCTCATTTAAAATCTATGAAGTCAAGACTACCTTTACAGCCAGTCAACCAAACTAATACTTTCATAACTTTTGATATACTGTATACGTTCAAAGATCACCAGATGCTGTAAGTTGTTGCACAACTGCTGGTCCTGCTCGTGTGCACATGGAAGAAAGAAATAACCATGGGTGAGATGCTCCCTGTTTTTTACGGGGTTGAAAAAAGTCAGATTTAGATTCTAGTGCCTTATTTTATGAGGCTGGCAGCTATCGGCCGCTCGCATAAAGTCCTCGGCAGAGCATCGAGTTATGCAGGACCTCCACGCACGCTGCCTGCCTGCCTGCCTGCCTGCTGCCTGCCTGCCTGCCTGCTGCTTGCCTGCCTGCTGGCTTGTGGCAGCTTTAGCTGTATTTCATCAGTCACAACACAACATGACACTCACCACACAACACAACACTCACCACACAACGCTCACACCACAACATGACACTCACCACACAACACAACACTCACAACACAACGCTCACACCACAACACAACACAACCCAACACTCACATCAGGCATAGTCACAGGCTGTGTTCTTTTGTTTCCGTGGCTCTAGTTTACGATTTTTTTACAAGATCGCGTTTACACTGGAATATTTTTGAAAATAGTTAAAATCGAATGCCATTTTTATGCCAGATTTTTATATTAGACTGGCGTAGTCAACGGATGGTTAAAACATATTTATTCAACATTTGACAATAATATACTCAATCAAAATCTTCTTTTCCTACAGCCCATGAAATATTCCAGCTTATTTCATCATTGTGATAGATTATGTTCCGTTTGTCCGTTTGCATTTGAATTTTGTCAACAATTTCGTCATTTTATCGGAAAAATGTTAACGTGGTCTTAGTGCCGTTGGGCCCAATTTCGATGAAATTTTAATAATTTAAAAATGAGATGTCATTTGGGTAAATCTTTTTGTAACTCACCAAAACTGAGACTCGCAAGTCATTTTATGCGAGAGAGAAGGGTGAGAAATTGAGAGCTACGTAAGTGTTAAAGTTTGAGTGACAAAGAAAAGGACGAATTAAAGGTTTCAGAAGAGAGGGATGGAGGGCCATATTATTTTTTTTAAAAAGATATGTGCTAAAGCGCCGGACACTAAAAAATGATGGTAAAGTTCTGCATGAAGCTCACTGAGTTCTTTGCAATTGCCATTAGGGGGCGGTTGATGAAAAATTTCATGAGAGGAGGGCGGTAAATAAAAAAGTTTGGGAGCCACAGGTGCAGAACGACAAACATGTTTAAACCGTACTTGAGACGGCAACTGCACGTGAGCAGCGTACACATGCACTGCAAGTAAATTCGGATTTGAAATCATTCTTAGGAACTCGGTTCAGTGAACTAGAACGTCAAGTAGAAAACAAAAACTCTGATACGGAGCAGCGCTGCACAACACACCGAGAAACTAACAATGTTCATGTATGTCAGATGGGGTACTGTGGTCGAGGCAGTAAGAACCTGCGCATTTGAAAATATCGAGAATTATACAACTATCGAAGTACCGAAACAAGAAATTCTGTGAGCATAAGAGAAAAGAGAAACAAATGCAATTCATTTGTGTAACTGAATGTCTAAGTACACCTACGATATAGTGGTAAAACAGTTTTTCTGCCTCTCTACTGAGTCTTCAAACTTTGCTGATGGTAGCGAATCGTTCACTCATATCCTTATAGGAACTTACCACCATGACATTACTGAAAGCCACAAGCTGGAGATTAGAAGTTATGCGGGCACTCGTTTAAACAGAGTAGAGAAAATCAAAATTTTCTACGAGAACCTAAAGGTAGGTAAAAGTTGTCCAAGTACCCAGCCTACTCAGAATAAATATCTTCACACCGCAAAAAATTATTTCTGGGACTCGGCGACGGCGTCAAATCTTGTTTGTTCGACGCAGGAAAACTCGGGCGAGCGCCGAACAGTCGAACGAAGGCAGCGTCTCTTATTCCTCTTTCAATGCGACTTGACGACTCCAAAAACCTGCGGCTATGCTAAGGGAATCCCGATTCTCAATTCTGTCTCCGTAGTCAAACTTCAAAGCACCGAGACCCGAATGCTGAAGGCATCTTTTTCTTAGAAGCCAATCATGAGTAAAAGCCGCAGTGACTGTATGAATAATTTATGCACGAGACTCCGCTTGAGTAAGTTCCGTCACTCTCTGGGTTTCTGCAGCAATGCACTTCGAGAGATCCTGTCTAACCTCTCTGGAAGACTGAAGTTTTCGAAGCGAATTTTATCATGATTGAATTGCGCTCTCACAAAATAACGTCTAAACTGTAGTCTACGCGGGAATAAAAAGGAAGGGTAAATTGTTCCAGTTCGCTCGTGAACTTCCCTTTTCATCCTTCTCAAATTATTCGATGTCATTGTAATTCAATGGGATAATACTTACTCTCAGGTTGTCAATTGTGTGCTATAGTGGCGATGTTCAGTTATCAATTCATACAATCGGATGACATCATCCCAAAAATGGAGGACGATTTCAAATTGACGTCCATGAAGCGAAAGCTCAAAGGGCACGGAAGCGTTCTGGCAGCTACATATTCCCTTCGTTCTTTTTAATGAATTTCACGCCATGAACAAAGTTAAGATCTTTGTGAGGCAATTTCAAC
Source organism: Platorchestia sp. MABIK (assembly GCA_014220935.1). NCBI lineage: Eukaryota > Metazoa > Arthropoda > Malacostraca > Amphipoda > Talitridae > Platorchestia > Platorchestia sp. MABIK. Next base: position 23,099 of record JACJUY010001128.1, read on the forward strand.
CAGCAAGTTTTACTACCTGCTTTCGAAGCGCAATCTGCAAATCAGTCGATGATTTGCATAGCGCCTCCCGTAACTGCTCTCTCAATTGCTTTAATGGAACTCGTGAACAATCGAAAAGATGTCAGGACTTTGAATAGAGATTACTGAAGAAAGAACTTTGGACAAGCTGCGCCATCGAGTCCGAAACCTAGCGAAAGCCCTTAAGCTCGCTGATACCTTGCAAATCTGCTGATCAGGGCCACAGCTCGCCGAACTTCGTAGGCTCCAAATTCCGCTCCTCTCATCCTGTGCTCGCTGGAGAGAGGAAGCAACCGCAGCTACTGAGTGTAGACTTAACCCTTTAACGGCGGAATTTTGTACTGATACTACCGTTGTCACAACCACCGTCACTCAACTGGCTCCGGCATCAGGCAGACACCGATATCAAGATGAGGAAGGAACTGCCACTTGGCAGTGAACTCCAAAGAACACATTAGGGAACTAATTTAACGAGAAATGCAATACATGGAGGCTATTTTTGAAAGAGGACCCTAGAGTCCTCTCGGGCATTATAGGAGTAATTTTGTCCTCCCCGTTCATGCTGAGGAAAAAATTTTAAAATACACTCTAGAGTCAGAAATTGTCTGACATTTTCTCCCTCGTTCGGTTCATCTAAAATGTCCACAAGAGTTGAAGAAAAATGGAAATATTTCGAAGATGTTGACGACATTAGCCAATACAGCGTTCACAGGATGATGATCTATATTTCTGCAATTGTCAGACTACATCACGCCATTTGCCGGCATTGTGAGAAATCTGTGCTTTTGAACTCCACATTGGCGTCGAAATCCAATGCCCGAAGTATGTGTGAACATGACACCATTTGACATAACTCAGCGGTGAACACCATTTGCTCGCATGCGGACAAAACAAACTACCATGAAGAGTATATGATAGTGAGATTAGTTTCAGCACTTTTATAATCAGTCAATCATGTAGTGCAGTAAGTTCATGTGGAATCTGTAAGATTAAAAAAATTGCAGATTGATAACCAGGGATGAACCGGGAACACAAATCGCTGACTCTTGGGACTCGAGGTTTCATACCTCAATCCTGATCGTGTGAATCCCTTCCAGAAAGTTGCCTTGCCGATCAACGATGGCCGCACGGTAGAGGAAACAAGGCAGTCATTTTTATGGGAGAAAATACACCTCCTCTTTTTCGGCTAGCCAATAGAAAGGCTTTATTTCAGGCCAATAGTGGAGCCAGATTTGAGGGTAGCAGTGCTACCAGATACAATATGAGCTCTGCTATTGGTCCTTTGCCGTGACGTCAGACAAACCACACCGTCAACGAAAAAAAGACTAATTTGAACCTACCTTGTTTCCTCTACCGAGACGGCCACATTGAATTCTGTAGCTAATTTTCAATTAGCCCAAATTCTCGCTCCAGCAACCGTGGCTAAAACATCAGCGCAATCATAATGTGGAATCGTAACCTGCTCTGAAAAAAAAAAAAGATTCACATTTTTACTCATAATTAGCCGATAATACTTTGCACAGTGAATAACCATTGATTTTGGTCTCCACCAAAAAATCAATTTTCAGAGAAGAAAATTCAAATTTTCATTGTAGTGAAATCAGCTCATGTAGAGGAGGAGGTAGTTTAGCTCTGGAATGTTTTTCAGAACTTGTTAGCTGCATGGATGCCACGACCGTGAACACGTCCCGAGAACACAAAGTTGATGTTTGCGTTCGTTGCGCTGAAGTTCAACGCTCGTCACCGCAGCCAAACGAGTGTGGGTTGTCTCGGCGCCGTATCCTGTTTACGGAAGTGCCTGCAAAATGTAAGACTTGCCTTCTCTCACGGCAGAGGAAACAAGGTAGGGTCATTTCTATGGGGGAAATACACCTCCACTTGTTCGGCTAGCCAATGGAACAGCTTCATTTTAAACAAACTTTATGACGTCACCATTGCGACATGTCGTTAGGCCAATGGTGGTGCCAGGTTTGGGGCTAGCAGTGTTGCCAGATCCAATATGAGCGCTGCTATTGGTTCGTTGCCATGACGTCAGCATAGCCACACGATCGACGAAAAAAAGACAGGTTTGATACTTCCTATACGGCGCAGTATTTTATTGCCAAACTCTCTAACTCCACGTTCAAAAACCCACAAAATGAGTTAGAAGTATTTTCATTGGCGCAGGGTTGAGTGGCTGTAAAAATGTCGTTCATATTTGTCGTTCAAATGCTTTCTTACGCTCGTGGAGAAATTTCGCTTAAAAACAGTTTTTAATATTTACTCAAACTGCAAAGGCTGAGGGATTTGGGGAATGCCATTACTTTGCTAGTTATTTGCGTAGCTGAATGAAAATTACTAACTGTATGCATTCGATGTAAAATACATAAAATTGACGAAGTCGTGTGAAAAATCAAACAAATTTAAAAATGACTAAGTTTTTGTTCACGACATTCACAGCCTCGTGAGATCCTCCCCTCAACTGAAATGACTCATTCTGTTAACACTTTGACTGCGGCAGGTGAAACATTAGTTTTATTCTCAACTCAAACTTAAAGTCAGTTGTAGTAGGCAATGTTGAAAACAGCAAACGTTTACTTGGTCGTGCCTTCATTTTGTTTTGACAATCAATTCATGAAAATTGTTTTTGGGACTCCCGGTCGGTCAGCAGCAATATGATAATCACTTTCGTGACCACCGGTGGCGCACGTCGCATTGACAACTCAAACATGAAGTACATGTATTAGAGTTTGAATGGTAATAATGTGCTTAATGGCTTAGACGCATTGGTACCTCATACATGAAGCTTTTAACTGTGCGTCAAAATCTTGGAGATACACCCATGTTGGCAGCTCCTTCCAACGTGTCCCCCGCACCCAACACAAACTCCTCAATTCATGATCAGCTGCAACAAACGATATCAACTTGAAGGATATTCTAACAGTTGAGTGATTCCCAAAGTGGGCTCCACTGACGATTACGATGGCTGGAGCCCATCATAATTTTTAGATGGTTGAATCCAAGATGGGCTCCACCCATCTTGGAAAAATTTTTACATCTAGCAGATTCATCTTTTCGATAATTTGCTTTAAAATTTTTTAAATAATTAACCATTAAGGGGCGGCAAGATCTCAAGGGGGGCGGTAGACAAAAAATTTCCAGAGAAGAGGGAGTTAAATAAAAATTTTGAGAACCACTGCTCTAACATTTCAGTAAACTCGGAAATCGCAATTTATGGATTATTTTACAGCCCTCACGTTTGCCTGTAAGATGCTAAAAATTAAATACATGTGTACATGATTACTTTCATGCGCTGTTGATACGTCATGTTGGCACTGAAACTTTGACTATGCAGTTAAACTGAAACAAACAATTCAAACCTCACTTTGTAGTACAGTATGTCCCACAAAAACTTGAACCGATTTCTTATTTTCCTGTAGCAGTAATACCATCGTAAGAATACCATAAGCATTTAATTTCTCGCAAAATTATGCCATGCGGTATTACTGATTACTTCTGATACGGGAAATAATTGCGGGTATTACTGATACAGGAAATAATTGCGGGTATTACTGATACAGGAAATAATTGCGGGTATTACTGATACGGGAAAATAAATTTGTACTCGGTTTGGATTTTTGTGTGACATACGGTATAAATGTGTCTCAGAAAAAATCCCGTAAAAATTTACATTTTATGATGCGCAAGCCAAGGAAAAATCCTAACAAGATGAAAAACTGATCTTGGGTTCCTTTGGAATGATTTCTTTCCACGACAAGGGGCTTGTAAAACATGGTTACCTTCGTAAAACATTTTAGAGTCAGAAATAGTCTCAGGTTTTCTCTCTGGTTTGATTCAACTAAAATGTCGATAAGAGTTGAAGAAAGATGGAAATGTTTCGAAGATATTGTTGATATTAGCCAGTAGAGTTTTCACGAAATGACGATCGATATATCTGCAATTTCCAAGGTGTCCTCGTTTTCCTTCAAAAGCTGCAAAAAAGTACGTTACCTCAACAAATACAGTACCTTGACGTTATGGACGTTCGTTCTACACGTTCTCTGCCTCCATGGAATTACAGTACATCTCTGTGACATACATCGTCCACACAAAGACATTCTCATCGAGTCAGAGGCGCATTGGCAATGGTTGTCGAGTAGCACAGAGTGAAAGCTTTCCGAGCAACTGCACACCCCAGTAAATAAAGTTCTTTCTTTCTTCTTTCCCTACGCCCGATGGAAAAGAAAAGAATCTCAGCCAGCTGTGATAAAAACTGATAAAAGAAAACTTAACATTTCTGAACAGTGTCACACAGCAGATGGTGACTTAAACTCTACACATTAATTTATCACAGAAATTTTATAGAGGAGATGTTGATCAGCTAAATAAAAATCCTCTAGTAGTCCATCACGCGATGTTAACAAAATACAAAACTTATTATTTCCGCTTATCCAGGTTCTTATAATAATGACTTCAGCCTCGAAGATGCATATCCTACCATCGGAAAAAAAATAAGAAACCTTATAATCGTTCACTAGAGTGACGCGTAAATGAAAGTTATAGAAATATTTTACACACAGTAATTTTAGTTCGCCTAATTTAGTTGAATTAGTAATTAGTTTTCTATAATTTATTATAACTAAATTACACGCAGTAATTTAGATCGCGACAGCTTCTGAGACAGAGTCCAAAATACGGAAATGAATAGTAAATATAAATGGTCATCATTGTTTTCTTCAACAACATCTGACGTTTATTGTTTAGGGAGAATTTTCTTAATTGCGAATTCCGGTACAATGATACGCATGCCTCCTTGGTTTATTCTTACAGTTATCTGCAGTGCACATCGTTCTTATGTCGGCATGACGTCACGAAATTTCTACATCAGAGTGGCACAGCACCGGAACATATAGAAGCTTCCGTACTGGGAGCAAGGCAGCACACCATCGCATTCTGTAGAGCGAAATCAATCAAAAAATGCAATGTACTTATATTTCATCCCGATTTCAAAATTTCAGACTCTGCTTCGACCCCTTATGACCTTAGGATATTAGTCTTTACATATTTCAGGCGAACCCTGATCTGAACAATTTGGAGACTTCATACTCTCTGCCTCCCCCAGCAACCTTTGCAAGCAACCACTGCAATGAGCAGACCAGTAATGCCAGTGATACCAATAATGCCAGTAACGCAAAACATGCTTTGGGCTTTTGATACTTCGTCTTCCTTAACACAACCAAATCCGCTACTTCTGCTCATCGTGTTGAAATCGATTTCATTATTTTATTACTTTAAAGCATAGTCAATGATAAACTATTGCTCGTTTGGCTAAAGTGGGAAATGTTTTGCAATTTGATGGAAAGGTTCTCTGTTTTTTAACTTTGAATCAAGAAGGCTGCTGACAGACTGTGAGACTTCAAGTATTTTATGGAAATTCCATAAAACTTCCTAGCTGTACTTTTGCCCATTTTCACCATATATACACAATGGCTCAGGCAACTCACTGAACACTAGCCGCTTATTTCTACACTCATCTCTGGGGTTGATCAAATTATTCGTTTTAGGAACCCTTTCAACGAATTCAGGGTTGGCGAACGCCAAGTGTCTAACACGCAAACTCAAATGGTTTCTCTTATCTGCGTTGAAAGCTTCTGCGACGCTCTACAATGGTTCCAAACGGAATGCAACCCGATAAAATTGCCCTCAATCTCGCCGCCGCCCTCGGTGGCAACTTTCCAAATTCATTCTCCGATGAGCAGCAAACGGAAGCGCGAGTTGAAGTTGTAAATAATTTAATATCGGAGTAATGTTCAGCCACGTGGAACTTGATAGCGAGAGATTGCCGGCATTAGGCGCCATCTCCTATTTATTATGCACAAGAAAGCCATCGAATCGCCGACTTTTAGGGATAAAAAAGACATTAGGAGCCTCCTTATAACGAGCGCGGCGGCCGCCGGATCATGGCACATCAAAACTCTCATTAGTGAAATGGATGAGAATTTTTCTTTGCAGCTCCTGATCAAAATATTTACGGAGACTGCGCAAAAGTATTATATTTCAATTATTTAACACACACACACATATATTCAATCGTTCATGAGTGGAAGCTGTGATACACGTAATTATTCTATGCACTGCTTACAGGTCGAGACCACTGCAGAATTTTGATCAATTTTCTAATCAATTTTCACAAGCTTATCATAAAAATTTAGTAATCACTGGGGAAGCACAAAAAGATGACAAATGAATGAGACATAAACATAACATGAAGGCACACGCTAAAAAAAAGTTTCAGACACATTACCCATAAAAAGAAACTTGGTGGGTCAATAAAGAACGAATTCCTTTGAGGAATAAGCTGCAATTTCAAGATGTGCACATCGAATCATCATCAGGTATAGGGTAAATACAAGCGTTCACCCTATGGGTTCAATGATGCGCATCTTGCGCTTTCGAGCTAAGTGTCAGGATATTCTATTGTTTCCTGCCGCTGCTGAATCCCAGTTGATGCCCGTAACTTTTGGGGCCCAGTAGAACTTAAATGGTCCTGCATAATCAATAAATTTCCATTATCATTCAAAATCATTTCCGTTTCCTCTCATCAACCTATAAAGGAGAGTCGTAAAATTGGATGCCTACGCTCTCCGTCCGATGTGAGGTAACATGAAATTTATTCGATGGGAATAGTAATATTAAACTTCGCTTAGATCACATCGCTCCCATATTTCGTCTTTGTTAGCGCTCGTACAAAATCGTCACGTTTGCTCTTCCTTCTTTCGTATCTCTTACCCTGCCACGTATCTCTTATTCCGTCTCTCTTATTCCGAATCTCTTACCCTGCCACAAATCTTCTACCCTGCCACGTACCTCTTATTCTATATCTCTAATTCCTTATCTCTTACCCTGCCACGGGTCTTGCTGGCTTCCTCGTCGGTTTCCTCTCCCCGCCAAGTGGTGCGTTTTCTGCTCACTTCAAATCCATCTTCTCAATTCTATCGCGTCCCTCAAGTATCACTTGCCTACATATATATCTACACCACCAAGATGTACACCAGCACCCTAGCTAAACTACGTATTTGTTTTGCATGTGCGTTTTATATTACTTTCAAAGTCTCGCAGTGTTACATGTGCATTTTACACTGCTCTCAAAGTCTCGCAGTTGTTGAACGAGACAAATGTGAAACAAATTATTGCTGAAAATCAAATGGAATCACTGACGTAACTTCGCTCGTCTCTTGAATTGTAAGCAATTTCCATTTTACGTTTAGAATTTCCTTTCTTTCCCAATTTCTTGTAAGCAAAGAGCCCTGCTCAGGCCCTTTCATTCCCTTGCCTGAAGCGAGGAAAGTTAGTGTGTCGTTTTATTAGAATAGACAGTTTGCTCTTATTTACGCTGCTTTTCACGTCATTTCGAGCATTTTCGTTTTTTGGGAGGAGCTCTCGACTGGAGCAAATATTGACTCAAGCCCCGAACGCCAGTCGGGCGTTTTTCAACGAGACAATTGAGTGCTGCTCGACCTGCGCCTTGCTAAAGCAAAGCGCTTTACGTCTCCCTCACTTTGGGAATCGCTGCTGGATGCTGCCACCCTCCTGCGCACTAGTTACTCACTCAGTACAGAAAGAAGAAACAGAGAAAGAAAGGAAAACAGTTTATCTCCAATAACAGTGATACAGAAAGCTCATCATTGGTGTTTATAAGCACCGCAGGATTACCAACACAAGAACACAACTTCAGCTTGTGTCGAAAGTATTGTCTCAGTATTGCATTAACTGGATCCATGCTCACGCCACAGAAATGAACCTCGATTGGTAAGGTAAAGTTTTCTCGAGCAAACTCTTCAAGAAAGAAGAGGAGGAAAGAATAGCAATCAAGCAAGATTACAGAAACGAGAAAAAAAGATTTGCGAGAAGTCACGCGGAAATGAGTTTTAAGCGCACAATTATAATGGGTCATGAGCCGCAAGTCACAACTGCAACACAACGATTAGGCCTCCAGCTGCGAGTCACTATTGCAACACTACGAATTGGACTTTAGCTGCAAGTCACTATTGCAACACTACGAATAGGCCTTTAGCTGCAAGTCACTATTGCAACACTACGAATAGGCCTTTAGCTGCAAGTCACTATTGCAACCCTACGAATTGGCCTTTAGCTGCAAGTCACTATTGCAACACTACGAATTGGCCTTTAGCTGCAAGTCACTATTGCAACACTACGAATTGGCCTTTAGCTGCAAGTCACTATTGCAACACTACGAATTGGCCTTTAGCTGCAAGTCACTATTGCAACACTACGAATAGGCCTTTAGCTGCAAGTCACTATTGCAACACTACGAATAGGCCTTTAGCTGCAAGTCACTATTGCAACACTACGAATTGGCCTTTAGCTGCAAGTCACCATTGCAACACTACGAATAGGCCTTTGGCTGCAATTTACCATTGCAACACTACGAATTGGCCTTTAGCTGCAAGTTACCATTGCAACACTACGAATAGGCCTTTAGCTGCAAGTTACCATTGCAACACTACGAATAGGCCTTTAGCTGCAAGTTACCATTGCAACACTACGAATAGGCCTTTGGCTGCAAGTTACCATTGCAACACTACGAATAGGCCTTTAGCTGCAAGTCACTATTGCAACACTACGAATAGGCCTTTGGCTGCAAGTTACCATTGCAACACTACGAATAGGCCTTTAGCTGCAAGTCACTATTGCAACACTACGAATAGGCCTTTAGCAGCAAGTCACTATTGTAACACTACGAATAGCTACAGCACTACAGTTGAGGCGCAGCAACTTGCAGGTACAACAGTTCGTGTTGCAAACTTTCTCCGATGCTCATTATTCCTCCTGAGTCAGGAAATGATGGCTACAAGCCCCATGTGTGCAAAAGAGATCAGTTCATCTCTTCAGTAATAAAGGTAATGATGTTACGAAGACAGATAGCTGCAAGCGATTCGTGCGGTTAAAATCAACCTTCAAGGAATAGCCGTCTTTGTGACAGCAACAACTAGCATACAAAAGATGTACAGTGCTCGCCGTAGCCGAGTGGTTAAGAATGCGTCCTTCCGAGAAGGTGTCGAGGGTTTGAATCCTGGCGCTGCGCAGCGACTTTCCCCGTTGGGGATAAGGGAAAACTCAGGCGCAATACCCCATTCTACCCAGGTGTCGGAAATGGGTACCGGCTTTACGGGGGTAACCGTCATGGCGTCCTTGTGTTAGCTATGAAAAATTTGAAAAAAAAAATACAAAATTATGTGTATCAGGCTTGACTGGAGTAAAGCATCCTTTGAAATTTTAATCCCCTGACGCTAGATTTCACTTAACTGCGAGCAGCGGCGCACTGCGCTACATAAACTATCAATGCATCTCATTCTGTGATCATGTGATGCAGTCAATGATGTGACGTCCGACTATGCATGAACATCAGCGAATTGAATCAGTAGTCGGCGACATTACATCAATCATGGTCTACGAAATTGATCATCGATAAGAATTTGTCTTGACAAACTGCGTGAAATAGAAAACGTGCGCTGGAACCAAGGAGGCTGAATGGCTGGAACACGCCTGCGCTGGAAAATGAACCTGCATTCGCGTGCACCAAAAACAATAGAATGGAAGGAAGCTCATTTAGTTGGAGAGCCTTCTCAGTTCTCTCGCTACGCCACACACACACCACCTCCACACACACATACCACCTCCACACCACCTCCACGCACATACAACACTTCCACACACACAAACACACAACAACAATCTTCTGTCCAGTTCCTGCTAGCATTTGTTTCAAATAATCAATGAGAATTGAGAGCAGAATGACTGCACGCATGCTTTCCTTTTCAACAAAATGTGCGAGACAAAAACTTGTGTTAACTTTGACTTTGTCGGAGTTTTTTAGCTCAGTCTCATCCGCCGTATAAAGGGAGTTTGAATCTTTAAAGCATTAATGATGTTCTCTAAAGTTGATGCTTAACTTTTCCCCATCTTTAGCTCAAGTCCTGAACTCGGCTTCTAAATTCGCTGACCCTGATAAAACAATGCCGCAACATGTTTATTTCTTTCAAACCAAGGAAAAGTTTTTTCCGTGGCCTTAAAAAAGACCTGAAATAAAAATTTAATTTAGTGGGCATTAACAAGAGTTGAAATTTGAGCGTTTTTAGTATTTTCAAATGAATTACAAAGATTTAGAATTTATTTGTGAGAAGCGAAGCATGCGCAGGAGCGCCGTCTCTCAGAAGCAAGAGTTCATAAAGAGAGCACAAAGCTCGCAGGCGGAAGGAAGCAATTCGAGAGAGTTACGAGCATGCAATGTACCGAGTCAACTCGCTCGAAGTAAGTAGAAATAGCACAAGAAACTTGAAGCAAGCGAAAGAGTCAAGAATTTCCATGGAGACTCTAAGTCAAGTCGACTCTAAATATTTCTTTATTGGCCAAATTATGCTAATACGGAGCTCGTTTAACTTCTTGCATCCTGAATTTATTTTGCTTTTTTCAAGCGTTGCCTCAGCTTTTTTTCTGTCGCTTTGATTCACTCGGAAGCAGAAAAAGAAATGAGGCCTAACAGGTCCGACTTGTGTAGGGAATTCCCTCGCTATATCGTGCCTCGTGTTCTTACAAAGCTAATCACTTCCTTGATAACGAACTTCAGGCCCCACACTTCATCGCCACGAACTGAGTCAAAACTTCATTTCCTCGAACTCTTAGCTCGTGCGCTGAAATTCAAAATGTATTTCAAACCGAAAATGCGCCCTGCCACCAAACAGAGATGCGATTATTTTAATAGAAGGAAATTAAACTTGGATGTAAAATAATAAAAATCATTTTTTTCACTTAAATTTGTGAATGTAATTTGTATGACCGGTGTTACATATTATGTGAAATTCTCAATCAAACTTTGTGAACTAAAGTATGGTTAGTTTATCACGAATTTATGAATCTTTTATACCGTACGTCTTTGGAGGACTGTTGCAAATTACGTTTGTATTCCTTGGCAAGTGTGGCAAGTGTGGCAATGACGGCAAGTGTGGCAATGGTGGCAAGCGTGGCAATGGTGGCAAGTGTGGCAATGGTGGCAAATGTGGCAATGGTGGCAAGTGTGGCAATGGTGGCAAGTGTGGCAATGGTGGCAAGTGTGGCAATGGTGGCAAGTGTGGCAATGGTGGCAAGTGTGGCAATGGTGGCAAGTGTGGCAATGGTGGCAACTACCAATAGTCGCATTTTATGGCCAAAAAGGAAGAGCAGCGCGCAAGTCACGTGCCAGACGAGCAGAGAGGCTGTGTAGAGTAGGCCTACTTCTCATAAATACTGCCGTCGTGAAAATGAAGTAGCGGAAACGAGGACAAACTTCTGAATGATCCTCATGGGTGCCGTTGCTGTAAAGTTTGCTCGCAGAAACTAGACTGCGTGCGGGTCTTCATCTAACTTGGCCACTCCAGCTAAGGAGAGCTCGATTCAAACGCTCAATGCATCAACTGAATCACAGAACTTTTCACTTCCATTTCAATATCTAAGATCTGTACTATGATGGCCGAACTTTTTTAGATCGGGATACATTCGCCTTGGAGAAACATTACTTGCTGAACAGAACAAACTGTTTCGTATCTATGTTAAACCAAACTTTGGAATAGGTTCACTTTGTTTTCTCATTTAGCTCGTGAGTTCGCCAAAATCACCATAATTTTCGTGTGACAATTATAAAAAATAATTAATGTTGGTGTTACTGGAATATTTCGGGCCAGTTATTGGCTCAGTGAAATACAGAACAACCTGTAATGCATTGATTTTAAACAGACTTACCACCCAGCTACTGCAGTGCCTTTTGAGATTTGAACAATTCACACAATTCGCTTCCCAAAATGAGGCTTCTCGAAGATTGTCGCTTAATACTATCACAATAAACAGCTTTAAAAATCACAACTTTTCGACTACAATAATTCCAGCAGAACGAATGTAGATCGACCAGAGATTGCTCGACGTGTTTGCTGCAGTCATGATCCTTAGCTGTTACGTTGATGAATATTTGACCACACCCACACATCTGATTTGATCGCATTCACACATTTAATCCCACCTACACACCTGCTCTCATCACACCCACACACCTGCTCTCATCACACCTACACATCTGCTCGCATCACACCTACACATCTGCTCTCATCACACCTACACATCTGCTCTCATCACACCTACACATCTGCTCTCATCACACCTACACATCTGCTCTCATCACACCCACACATCTGCTCTCATCACACCTACACATCTGCTCTCATCACACCCACACATCTGCTCTCATCACACCTACACATCTGCTCTCATCACACCCACACATCTGCTCTCATCACACCTATACATCTGCTCTCATCACACCTACACATCTGCTCTCATCACACCCACACATCTGCTCTCATCACACCTACACATCTGTTCACGCCCACACCTCGGACGCCGAACATGAGCTCGTATGATAATGTGATACAAATCGTTAAAACGCAAGCGTTACAGTGTAGAAATGGTGCCGAACACCAGAACACGACCCCCTTAACTGAGGCGCTTCTTGATTAGCAAGGAAATACAAGCGTCATGTCAATGCAGACCTAAAGTTCTGGCCAAAATTTCACTTGACAGCGGCGCCTTCTAAAGAACGTATTGCATAATTTATTTAAATGCGCGAGGCTTCTTGATGACATGCTTTGCAACGCCCGCTTGCTGCCGCGACGGGCCTTGCGTTCCCTCACAAGTGTGGCTAGCATTTCATTTTCAACGAGGATTTGAGGTCATTCTTGCAAATTGGCGGGAAAACCAACACGTGAAAACATTTTGAATAGCAAATTTGTGTGTGTATTTCCAGAAGGGAGTTTTTCAAGTAACATCAGAGAAATTTTATCGTCCAATATTAAAAGTTATCAACATCATCGTTTTTTTAAAGAAAACAATCAAACACAGAGTTCTTTCACCCATCGGAGTAATTTGATTCATGATTTGAGATGATCACGTATACTTGAGAGCTCGAGTGTTCAACTTATTATTATATGGAGGTAATTAAATTAAGTGGGAAGCTGGGCTGTTCAAAGAAGTCAGATAAATTTCCCTTAGAAGGGGAATAATTTCACGATTGTGATTTAAAAACCTAGGAATATTCTAGCGTGTCCTCATTGATCCGCTGAGCGAAGCGATTGTTCTAGTTTTCTTGCTAATTTTTACCCCTCAACACGGTCGAGGTTTTCTGTGATTCATATAGTGAAAAACATTAGAATATTTTGTTGCCTGAAATAGTTTTTCATTTCAGTCAACTCATTTTTAATCCTTGTATTACTTTTTCATGAAAACCACAATTGATTTAATACATGCGAGAATTAAAAAATTAAACTGATCTTCAGTTTTAGGTGTACACCTAAGCAACAATATTTTTAGAACTGGTTTAATTTTTAAGTAAGAACTAGTGGAATGAATGCCTCAAGTGGCACTTGGTTGATTAGTGAAAGGCTTATCCAAGGTCCTTAATCTGTATGGAAATTACCGCGGTTTAAATTATAGTCCAAGGCTGGGCTCAGTTGGTTCCCTCAACGGAATGAAATTGGGTAAATTCAAAGAAATTTCGGGTCCTAAGTTTTTTCGTAAGTGCAGCGATGTGCCAGTCCTGTGAAGAGAATTTCTGAAATTTTGACCCAATTATCTTTTTCGTACGACACAAAAAAAATCGATGATGTGCCAGTCTTGCAAATAGAATTTCTTCAATCCCGTCTCAATTGTCTTTTTCACGCAACAAAAAGGAATCGCTTTTTTCATCTAAAGAATAATTTTGCCGGCATGTTAACGCATCGCTTTTGGCATGGTGGCACTTTGCGTCATTTTTGGGCATTTTGGGGTATTTTTCGTTATTTTCGGGCGGAACGAAACCTGTGTTTTAGTCTTTATTATTCATCATTGTATGTTGAGTAATGATTAACAAATACTTGGAGAATGATGCCCAAACTTTTACTTACGACATTCACTAACATTAAAGCGGAATACAAGCAGATACTCGGGTGTAACATCGAACGCATCCTGTCTACATGCTACCGAGCTTGAAAACAATGGAAAACTAGACTACATAAATTAAGTCCGATACAAAGTTTTATTTGAAAGCACTCATATTTTCTCATAATCTCTCTCCTTTTCACAAGAAGGGAAACTTTTCTTTCACGAGTTTTTTTTTCCTCTCTTCTTCCTCTGCTCAGATATCGAATTTATTCAGTTAAAATACCTATAACGTCATTTCGAGCGCTCCACGCATCTCAAACGCTCGTCTCCTGTCAAATTTACTCTCAACCCGATAAGTTGAATCATTATGGAGTTCAAAATCGAACATATATATTTATAAGTTTGAAGCAGGCCACTTTACTCTGGAATCATGTCCACACTCTTGTCACATTGCAGACGCAAAATTTTCCGGTCACTACAAAGAGGAAAGCACGCTCTCAAGCCCACATCTCCTGTCAAATTTACTCTGAAACCGATGAGTCCAATCATTAGGCAGCTCAAAATCGAACATATTAATAAGTTTGAAGCAGGCTTCTTTACTCTCAGAATCACGCCCAAGCTCGAGTCACAAAGCAGAGGCAAAATTTTCCGGTCACAACAAAAGCGGCGCAGAGGAAATTTCTTATTTGGCCGGAGCGGCGGCAGGGCTGCCATTCACCGTCCGGCCGATCCCGGCGAGAAGTTTGACAGCGTTCGCTGCAAAATTTATGAGGAAAGACAGCCGTCCGACCAAGTTCACTTTTTTGAAGGCGATATTAGAAGGCAAGACGAACATCCCGTCCACCCTTCCGCCCTGGCCCGCGCTTACTCCTTCCTTGGTGAAGAATGGACGGAATTGTGATCAATAATTTGAACCAACTCCTTGTGAACTAGAATTATTAGATGGAATTGTTCTAAATAATTTGAACCGATTCCTTGTGAAATGGAAATAATAGATGGAATTGTACTAAGTGATTTGAATAAACTCTCTCTGAACTGGAATTCTCGAACACGGCGGCATATGTGCATGAGCTTGGAACGAAGTTTTAAAACTTACATGATAAAAAAAAAACGATATTGCTAACCAGATGGTGCGGGTAAAAACTCTTACTCATGGCTGGAACCGTAATATCATGTCATGGAAGACACTCTCAACGGAAAACAACATGCAGACGGTAGCTGTAACTGCAGGCGTTCAGCTCTTCTACGTGACTCTACTTCCAGGCGAAGTTGGACAGCATGCGAATTATTGATGAGTTTATATGCTTTATCGTCATTCATATTATTATCATTTAGTTGCTATATGCATCGAAATTCTTTTTTTTACATCTGCGAGACGACGAATGAACTGTGCAACAATTCCCCACTAGCGCTTATTTGCGCTTTTCTTCCCCATCATAATCTATTTTTACCTTTTGATTGAATGATTTTATTTTTCATGGATCTATTTATACTTTTCATTTGAATAAAATTACTTTCATGGTGGCTTCTGAATTGAAAAACACATGCACTTGCGTCCTCCGTAGCACGACTGATTTAGCATCAGGCTTTTGACTAGTAATTCTTAGGTTCGATCCCCATTCTGAGAGCGCAGTATTTTGAGCAGACCGTAGCTTTCTGGTGATGATATCAAATCACGCAAACAGGTAGAAGAGGTTAGCGGGAGAACTCTTCAACTTCTTGATCATGCGCTCCACTCCCGTTGTTCCTCTTCTCTGCTTTAGACTGACAACACACTTATAAAACCCTGCTGTAATGATGGAGGGATCGACAAAGAAAGCAATATGTATTTGCTATGGTAAACATCCTTCAAACGAAATATTTTCTGTGTCTTGTTCTTGTAGTGTGTATATTGTATACTTCCTTCCCTTCCATATCTGTCTTCATTATGGCTGCCCAGCCTAACATGCAAGCAGACGGCGAAAAAGTTAGACTGGGTCTCGTGATACGTTCATGACGCGCTGCCTGTGGCCGTATTGTGTTGTGTTGTGTCGTGTTGTGTTGTGTCGTGTTGTGTTGTGTTGCAGGGAGCTAAACTGCGTTGCTCCGTGTTGCACGACACTACAAGAGAAGAGCAAGCCACAAAACCCCTGACTGGACTGCAACCCGACAACACACGGGGCTACAACACGACTACACACGGGACTGCAACACGACTACACATGGGGCTACAACACGACTACACACGGGACTGCAACATGACTACACACGGGACTGCAACACGACTACACACGGGACTGCAACACGACTACACACGGGGCTACAACACGACTACACACGGGACTGCAACACGCTACACACGGGGCTACAGCACGACTACACACGGCGCTACAACACGACTACACACGGGACTGCAACACGACTACACACGGGGCTACAACACGACTACACACGAGACTGCAACACGACCACATGTGCACATTCGTTGTGTGCGCATGTGTGTTGTGTTCGCCACATCGTGACAGCATTCGTGACTTCACGTGAGTAGCGTGACTCAGCAGTATATAGCGACAGTAATTAGATCGTCCAGTTGCAGAGCAGCAGGGACGCGCGCTGTAACAATAATTTAGCAACAACAATTACTTCTTTCAGCAGGGAAACGCAACTGCACAGCGGCGCAACAGCTGCAACACAGCAGCAACACCGCAGCACCAGAGCAGCAACACCGCAGCACCAGAGCAGCAGCACCGCAGCCCCACAACAGCACTACAGCAGCACCACAGCAGCACCACTACAGCCCAACACTCGGCCGAACACCCGCTGCAGCAGCCAGAGCCCCCGACAGCCCCGGTCGTCTTATTAAGCTGAGGCCAAGCTTTTATTAGCGGCCAGTCCCAGATCCGACGCATAGATCATGCTTAGGAGCGGCAGCTGCCCGAGATCTTGCAGCTCTGGAGCGTCCGCACGTTATGACTTTGTTCAACAGAACTTGTATGGGTTCTACAGTTCTCCAAAGGAAAGAATCCCGTGTGGGAAAATAAGAACTATGTGGTCGTGGAATCTGAAGCCTGATTTTGATTTGAGAGAAGAAAAATTGTTCAATTTAGTTACCGACCGTTATAGCTCTGGCTTCTTAATTTTCACAGAGCAAACGCTGATGGTTACTTTAGTGTGTCTAGGAATATAATTATTATTGAGATGAGCATTTACACGAACGATAAAGAAGGGATATTCTGAGTGAATGTCGATACCAATTTAATTGGAAGAATTCGCTCTATTCTAAATTGTCTTCACCTACCTAACGTTGAGTCTGTGTTAGAAGCTTAATGCCACTGCAGGCTAAATTGAGAAGAGCTTCATTCTTCTCTTCACTTTCAGTGATTAATATCGTAGAGCAGGCTCCAGAATTGTAGGCCCAGATTTTAAACAAGAACATGGCTGACATCTGTATTGATTTATTTCTATTTTTCACGTACAGCATGAAAAATCAAGCAAAATTCCCCCATGAAGATAGTATTGCCATAATCAGAGCAAAACTCGACTAAACTAAAAGGGCTCAATGTGCACACACGTATTTTATCATAGTTTTCCTCATAAATTACATGATAAATATTTGACATACTCTTGGAAAGAGACTCAGGTCTGTGGCAACGAGCACAAAGAAAGAGATGCCACTTTTTCGAAGACCTTCAGCGCTAGCTATGTCCTGGTGCCGATGGGAGTGATTGACTAGAAAATCAAACACGTCTCAAGGAAAAACAAAAACCTGGGAACAACGTTCTCTGGCAAAGAAAAAGATAGATAAAAACTGGACACGCAAAATTAATTGAAACCAATTGGATTTTGAATATTTCTGTACATGAAAGGTGTAAATTGACGCACAAATCTTAGAGAAACTTGTGCAGTATGAAACGATAGCGCTGCATGAGGCAGTGATGCGTGGTTTGCATCTTCCCTCCCAGCTTATTGGAATTCAAAAGAATTCGTAGTAGTTGTAGTAGAGAGCTTGCTAGCGCTTCTTTTTAAGAAATTCATTCAGTTAAGGTTTGACGTAAATGTTCATTTGTGAATTATTGCCCTCAGAGAGATAGAAAACTTCGACCAGGAGTTAGTTCAGATTTTAATTATCAAAATGGGCTGACAGTCTCAGTGTTCATTTTTTGTTACCTATTTAGATTTGTGTTACTCCACATTCTTGGTGAGAACGGGAAAATGTTCGGAGCTTGAACTAAACGGATGTACTCACTCAAATATGCGTACAGCCTCCGCTAGTTTTAACTGTTTGGTGACCCACCGGTGGTCACAGAGAATATTTCCACAATGCAGGAGAACTAGCAATGGTCACATTCTTACTTATGCTAAGCCAAAGCCATGATGACACTTTTCAACTAATTTTTTGCTCACTCGAATGTTGAAAGTCGAAGCTGAGGTTAATCAGAGTTCAGAGTTGGATCTGGAATTTCCATTTAACCCACCGCTGTATATACATAACTTTAATCAATGAATAATGCTGGTTACCAACGCTCTGAGTCAGGTTATGTTGTCAAGCAAGTCAATTATGTACAGATGCGTACATGAATGCCAACGGTCAACAAGATCTTAGCAGGTTCTGCATGCTTGGCTATTTATGATATTTTTGATGGCCAACGAAAAACAGGTGCAGTAATTCAGTAATCTATACTGGAATAAGAGGGGTGTCCGTCTGTCTCTCTGTCTGTCCGTAGCCAGCCTGCAGTGTGTGATGAGCGTATCTGTGATACAAGCTTCATCAACTCCACAATTTTCAGTGCAATAATCCATCAGATTGGAGTAGGAATTAATATCTCGTGAATTCTTAGGATATAAGAATGAGTGTCATGTGATTTGTCGAACATTATTATTCATTTTAAATCGGCCGTGTGCACTCGGCCTAATCAACTCTCGTCGAGAGATTGAATTTTTTTGTTTCTTCGGCCTTTCTTTCATTTCACCTTCTTTCTTATTTCAAATAAAATGGGGGTGGACTAGACATATAATATCATATTATAGGGCATACAAAAAACAATTAGGAGATAGCCATTGAGTTTGGCCCGGGATTCGCGCGGCCCGCCGGGCAAACTCAAATTAATTCTCGTCTAATTAGGTCTTGATTAATTTCCTGAGATTAAAACAGCATTGAAATTCGGCCACTGAGCAGGAACTGATCGCTGATGTGAACAGCATCCTATCGGGAATTTTAATGCATAATTACCATTAATATTGTACGAAATTACTGAGTAGTATTGATTTATGACAACTACTCTTCATTCTATTCAAATTTGTGAGCGGGGAAATCCATGAATGCCGCTGAGGCACGTCTACGATTCTCTGTAGACATTTTTTTTCCTCTGATCTTGATGGGGACATGCTTAGTGCAAAAATTCAAATTTTTTATCATCATTTATGTAAATTAACCAAACATTCTTTCTTGGCCTTACGTATTTCGTAGATTCTTTAAGCATGTCATCTAAAACAAATTTGAATAACTTCCGTATCGGTGTTAAAAGTCTGAACTCGATTAACACATAAAGCTTTATGCCAAGCACGGCGCTTGTGTGTAAAAAAAGTGAAAATGTAACGAGGCACTGTCGCCGGATAGAAATATCCGTTAGCGATACTTTTGGCTCCGACGTTGCTTTTGTGATGTGCACTTTGTTATAGGCGGGAGGAAGATTGGTTCCCTTTTCGAAGCGGTGAGGACGCTTCGACTTTGGTGCAAGCTCTTCCAATTCGAGGCTTGGAATGGGCCTCTGGTCTCACACTTGGCCCGATTCTGTAGCAAATCTTGCTCGCTTGGCATCTCAAGCGGCACCAGCCAAACGGCCCGATTGGCTGGAGTGTCGACTGATGAATAATTCAGTTTCTTCTTCTTAGAGACGATCAAATTCCTCGAGCTACTAAAGTGCCTTTCATTTTTACTGATGTTCGAAGCTCGAGAACACAATGTAGAGCATTTCCATTCCTAAATATCGCTTTGCATCTCTAACAAGACCAAGTCAAACCTTATAAGTCCCAAAACTACGCAAGCGCCCTTTGCAGCGTTTCAAAAGTAATATGTTTTAATAAAAATTCGAACCTTCGCTCGTCCATGCCCGAAAATTCGACTTGAGCCCTGAAAATTTGAAAGCTCTTCCAGAATATTCTTTGGAGTAGTCTTGAAACAAGAAATATTTTCACTTGTTAAGTTTAACAAGTTTCCTGAGATGGGTTAAGCTGAAGTTCAATCTGTAGCTCAAATTAGAAGTATCTTTACGGATCACTTTCGGAAATAACGATCATTAAATAGATCGTGCCTGTATTTAGTTTTCATTAAGTGTTTATAGAAATTGAGTTAGTGACTACAAGTCGGTCAGCAACATTATGCAAATCCCCTTAGTGACCACCGGTGGGTCACGTCACACTCAAAGTGTTCACTCCCAAATTACTACTGATTTTTGATTTTTGAAAATTGTTTTTCTTGACAGAACACTTGCTGACTGATTAAGAATAGGGAAAAAGAATCTCGGAAACAATTCTTGCGTTCAACTCGATTCTAGCTGAGGCGATGAATTGCGAACAGCAATCGTTGAAAGAAATAATTTTTTTTTATTGATGCAATCTTAGATCCTGGAGCCCCGTCTAATTTTACGGCAATCAGATTCACACAAACAATGATTTGCGATGGTCAAGTCTTGTACTGGACGACCTAAACATTCATTCGAACGTTGTTTGGGTGAAAAAGAAACATTCTCGTAGCACAAATACCGCAATAAAATATCAGCGGCTCCTTATTTTCTCTAATTTCTCCTTATATTCTCTAATTTCTCCTTAATTCTCTCATTATTTCCTTATTTTCTCTAATATCTCCTTATTTTCTCTAATTTCTCCTTATTTTCTCTAATTAGTTCCGTATTTTCTCTAATTTCTCCTCATTTTCTAGAATTTCTCCTTATTTTGAGAGCCACGCGTATTGTGAGGATCAGGCCAGTGTGTAGACCGCCCTGGCATTGCGTGAGGAAGAGCAAGTCGACAACAAGGCCAGCAGACCTCGCCATGTACAGCTTTGCTGCCCTCCCTCTACCTCCTCAT
>JACJUY010001128.1:44272-56545 GCA_014220935.1 Platorchestia sp. MABIK
CACCTCATGTCTGTTCCGGCCCTTGCACCTCGTCTTCTTTTCTTCTTTTGTTTCATTTCAAATTTTAAGAAAAGGATTCTGAAGAATTTAACTGTAGTATGTAAATTATCAGTAAGTTATCTGCCATCGTTTCGTGAATAAAAAATCCAAGAGATGAAATTCTGGTTGCTTTTCTCAATAACATAATTAGCCCCCGGCACGCCGAGTAGCCCTAGACTTGGTTTGTCCACTAGAACGCATCGTATGGTTTGTCTATTAATACACCTCGTATGGTTTGTCTATCAATTAAGGACCTTATGCTACGAAATGTCTAAAATCCAACGTGTTGTAATACATTTCATGTGTCAACTTTTTTGTAAATAAACGGTTTTCCTTTTTTGTTTTCCTTTTTTTTATGTCTGTCCCGGCCCTCGATCTCACGTCTGCCCCGGCCCTCGCTGTGTGCTGCTGCCGCGAGCACATATTTTTTATGCGCCCCTCAGGAGGGGCAGAACTCGAGAGGGGCGGATTAGCCCATAAATTAGGTGCAAACGAAAAGGCAAGATTTACGGGGATTCGACTGAAGGGAAAAATTGAACGGCTCAGGATTTACAGTAAAGGGAATTTTGAGAGATAGAATGAGAGGATGATTTTATCCTCAAACCACTGACATTTGTGAGTTATTTTCTTCGTTGAAAGCTTGAATAACGGGATGTGGAGGGTGTGAGCAAACACCGAGGAATTTCTTTCTTAATAAACATTACGACAGAGCCCTTACTATGACGTTTGGAACACTGCAAGCCTTCATTCACGGTGAAGACTTCATATACTCGTAAGGCTACGCGTATAATGACTGAGTTTTGACAAAGGAAACAGATAGAAAGAGAGTTTATTTTCTCGCTCTAAATACATATTATTTTTCATCGCCACTAACGTATTAAAGTCAATCCTGCATTTTCAAGAAGGCTGTGGAAGCCTAAAATGCAGGATTGACTGTCGCATCTAGGGTTTGCAAGATTAATCAGTTGTATTGAGAGTATATTCATGCAAAATATGAGAATATACCGATTAATGAATTGGTGTACAACGCATTAACGAGTTGTATTGACATGCACGCAAAATGCAAGCAAAAAGCTGAAATTCGAAGCAAATGCCAGAGATAGAATGCTGGAACCACGGTAGGGGAAACAAGGCAGGGTCATTTCTATGTGAGAAAATACACCTCCTCTTGTTCGGCTAGCCAATAGAAAGGATTTGCTTCAAACAAACTTTATGACGTCACCAAAACACCATTTCGTTAGGCCAATAGTTGAGCCAGATTTGGGGGTAGCAGTGCTACCAGAAGCAATATGAGCGCTGCTATTGGTTCGTTGCCGTGACGTCAGCAAAACCACACCGTCAACGGAAAAAAACTGTTTTGACCCTACCTTGTTTCCTCTACGTGGCTGGAGCACAAAGTCCGCCCTACACCAAACAGCCCCAAGGAAGCTAGCGCTGCTGTTTTTGTTCACTCGTGTCGGCGGAATCGAGGCGATTTTTGTCACTGTCGCCAGGGCTGTGAGCTCGAGACTTTCATTTCTGGGCGCCTTGAGAAGCTCGACGAGCCGAATCAATCTGAGCACACATCTCCATTCATGACACGCAATTCGTTGGGGCCCTCACTTATCGGAGGCCGATGCATCTTCCGGCGTCGGTCGCATCGGTCGTCGGCTGCCCCAGCCTGTCTTGCGACGATTTCGCTTCTTGAAGAGTTCCACTGCGATGCTTTTCATTAGAACCTGCACTCCATCTACTGATATTTTTACAAATGAAGTAATTGTAAATGTAATTCATACCGGCCCGCCTGACAACGATTTAGCCCGGCTCCATTTCGCTTCTCGAAAGCTTTCACTGCGATGCTTTTCAGTAGAACCTGCACTCCATCTACTGATATTTTTACAAATGAAGTAATTGTAAATGTAATTCATACGTAATGTCTGAAGACGGCCAAGGTATCACGAATAATGGAAGTAAACAAATGTCTAGATAAAAATAAACAAATGTATAGATAGAAACAAGCAGATGTATTTACGATGAGAGCTGTCCATCACGGCATAATTACATTTCCAGCCTCTTCTTCTGACCCAGTATGTATTGAAAGACACAGTTTATTCCCATTGCAATTACGCTTTAAAAAAAATTCTCCAGTTTTTCCCCCATTTCACACATGCTGAATAACCACGAGTTCACCAGGTAGTGAGTGACTCTGTCTCCTCCCCTGAGTGCGTGAAGGCATTAGCCGCCTGGAAAACTTCATCAACCCTTTTGACAAGAGCGTTTTTAATTTGGAGGTGTTATCTCGAAGTTGTTTTGGGCTCCGCTGGGCGCAAATAGAAGGCGCCGCGCTAATGCGCTTACTGAGGTGGCAAGCGCCCCGAACTTCTGGAGCCGCGGCAGCGTAGGAAGCGCGCATGCGCTGCAGGTGCTCATCACGCGCACCATTTGCAGATAATAAAGCAACAAAGAAAGAAAGAACAGAAGAAAGAAAGGAAGAAAGAAAGAAAGAAAGACTGAAAGAAAATAAGAAAGAAAGAAAGAAGGAAAAAAAGTTCATTTCCAATGAAGTAGATACATGAAGTGTATAACACTGGGTTGTAAAATATCTTAACATCCAGATCGAGCAGTACCTGCCGCACACTGTGTGGCATGGTAGAGTACCATAGATAGTACTATAAATAGTATGTTAGTGGGCTTAGGGCTACTTTCCCATCGCAAAGATGTTATGGTGCTGCTACAGCGAGAGGTCTACCGCCATGTATGGCCGACCTACAGTAAGTGCAGTTTGAGGTGTACAACTTGAGTGTTTATCGCTAAATTAAATGTTAGGAAATGAGTAATATCCATTAGTCACCCAACCAAACCTCACGCTATAGTGCTAGCTAGAGGTATATCTCATGCTATAGTGTGGTAGACCTCAAGCTATAGTACTAGCTAGAAGTAGATCTCATGCTATAGTGTGGTAGACCTCACGCTGTAGCAGTACCGATGTTTTCATAGAGGAAAGAGAAAAAACTATTTAATATTTACCAAAGGAAACGAGGAATCTATGCACAAGGGTGTTCCCGGACTGGACACCCTGAGCACAGAAACACAGTTTCCAAAAAAGAGGAAAGACATAGAAGAGATCGCGAACTTGGAATGAAAATTGAAAAAAAGCAAAGTAAGCATGAAAGGAAGAAGTCCCGAAGGACTATTCACATCAGAGGTAACCCAACAGGATGCCCATGGCATGGGATAGATGGTTCAACCCTTTTAACGAGTCCATTGCCAGTCCTATGCTCCCACAGGGGACTGCCACACACAACATGCATGAAGAATTGCTACTCAAATGTCCATATCCTCCAATAATGTAGAAAATAAAACACTAGCAGAAACTTTCTATGAATGGTTATTCCATTAAACATCTTCTAGAGTTACTCAGCATCATGAGTTGGGACGAATAGACAATACAGCTTCGGGTGAAATTACTTACAGACCCAATAGGTTTCAAACCTATTGCCCATTTATCTAATTGCTCCTTAAATCTTGATCTCTCCCTATGTTTTGAATGTGTGAAAAAAGTTAAAACGCAAATTCAGCAGTGACATGCAAAAGGTTTCAGTATCTCAATATTTCTTGAAAGGATATTCTTATAACCTCCATTTCCTTACAAATGCCCACTGATATAAGCTACTTATTAATTTACAGCTTTAATGTTTTATTCTGCTTACTTTCTTTTCCATAGAATTTGCGTTCCAGTCGATGGTAAAATCTAAGCAGGTAAAATTTAACCACGTGCATGGTTTAAATTGCTTAAAATTGTTGCGGGTGAAAGGTTTACCTTTAAAGGCGGCGATTTAGAGTTACAGTTTACCATTTCAATATCGTCACAAATTCAACGATCTCGCACACAAGACACAAAGCTATGGGCATTTCCCTCAAAGCGTTTTTGCCCGTCGGAAGTTCGGTTTAGTGCAACGGTGATCGACTACCGCTCAGTTCGGCATGGCTGTTTGCGCCGGAGCGTTCACAAACGCGACTAAGTGCCCACAAACACTTTACCTCAAGTTGATGTTTCATTACTGTCGATAAAATGGAAAACTTTAAGTGCAGCAGCATTAGGAAGCAAGAAATGAGCAGAGGTCGTAGAGAGGGGCCATAAGGTGTTGGTGTAGCGGCCAGCATCCCGAGTACTGAAGGCTTAATGCACTTCCTTCCGACGTCTAATGTGCATTCGCTCTGAAATCAGAACGAGCCGTAAATTTTTGCATTCATATCATTTTGTCGCTTGAGCAGAACCAGTTAATGCTCTTCTTTGTAGTAAACACAATTCTGGAGTACTAGACAATACGAAGTTGGAATACGCATGAACTAATGTGCAGTACAGAGGACGTACCTACGCTAGGCAATACTTTTGTTGTAAAGCTTGGTAATTTGAACTAAAATGATCAGTACGTGTGCACAAACTATGAGTTGTGAAAGTCACTCCACCCAAGGCTGTCCCCAACACTCATCGATGTCGTCCGCCAACAAATTGGGAGCAGAAATTTGTCACGCTAGTCATGCAAGACAAGCGAACACTCTTCACATGCGAACTAAGCACAATTTAGCTCACAATCACCAATAATTATTCGTGAAGAGCAGCGAAATATGAGGCTGGAAATAGGTGAGCTGAAGAGCTGAGATCAGCGCGCATCAGCGATTTTCGTAGAGTCAAATAAACACAAGTCCGACAGAGGTGAAGAGGAGATGTTTTTTTGCGACGCATGCCAGAATGCAGCAAGCCGTTCAGCATACTGTGCGACACGTTTGTACTATCGAGTATTAAAAACGCAAGGATTCTCTGAGTCCATAGGTATATCTCGCATTTATACGCACTTCTGATTCATTTTATACGCACTATAAGGCCGCTGCTCAAACTTTATATTGGTAGCAACCACGAATGAGAAAGGAACTCAGTCATTCTTGTTTCGACATGTGACATTGGTATTACGATACCAATGTGTAAGTAACAACGAAGGGTTAATGTTAAGATACTTTAAAAACCAACGTTGCAAACATTTCATGTTTCAACTTCATTAGAAATAAACTGTTTTCTTTTCTTTCTGTTCTCTACAAAAATTGGATCACGTGGAAAACTGGCGCATTCTAGCGCAGCGTTACAACAGGCACACAGGATCGCATTTACAGTACCATAAAAAGCGGCACAAAACTACTCAAAGAGAATGAATTCTAAAAATGAGCAGGCAAATGACATGCGGTTCCGCAACTGACAAACTTTGAGGCTGAAAACTCCTCAAAGTTTACAATTGGGTGGCAGAATGAGCAACATTAGAAGGCGCTGCCTTCAGACTCTTTGCGAAAGGAACTTTCATGGAGCAATTGTTTGTTATTGAAATGTTTTTTTTCGCACATCGCCTTTTTGCCAGCGGCTCCGGAATTGAAGGGTTGCCGTCGCAGCCAGCGGTTTGGCGGCAGCAACAAGGCCTATAGGCAACAAGGCCCATAGGCAACAAGGCCTATAGGCAACAAGGCCTATAGGCAACAAGGCCTATGGGCAACAAGGCCTATAGGCAACAAGGCCTGTAGTCAACAAGGCCTACAGGCAACAAGGCCTACAGGCAACAAGGCCTACTGGCAACAAGGCCTATAGGCAACAAGGCCTACAGGCAACCAGGCCTACAGGCAACAATGCCTACAGGCAACAAGGCCTACAGGCCTAGGCAACAAGGCCTACAGGCAACAAGGCCTACAGGCAACAAGGCCTACAGGCAACAAGGCCTACAGGCAACAAGGCCTACAGGTAACAAGGTCTACAGGCAACAAGGCCTACAGGCAACAAGGCCTACAGACAAGCAGCGCTGAGCGGTGCTGGTGGCCGCAGTCTGGTCCATCTAAACTCAAGTCATTTGCGCGCTATTTTCCTCGCATTGTTTAGTGCAGTGCTAATTGCTAAAGTCTTCACTAAAGAGAAAACTTGTATCCATTAAACTTCTACAGATTCAAATGAAGACAAACAGTTGTGTGACGATGCCCTTAAAATAATTGAGGCCGCGAAGATTCAACGTGTTAATTGAGCAGAATTATTTGATGAGTCCCTCGTGTTTGGCCCGTTTGAGTACCAGAACAATCGTATGAGCGGTGCTGTGAATGGTCTAGTGAGGTGGAATGGGCCTATACTATTTATGGGGTCTGTTAGTTCTTTTCTTCTTCTTCTTCTCCTTGTTCTCATTCGTGTTCTTACTTTTGGATACTTTTTTACCTTCGTCTCACAATGAGACGTTGAGAATTTGATAATGAAATTTTGTGATTTGTGACCTATAATACTGGGAATCACATTGTCAGATCAGGGATTTTCTCTGTTTTCCGTCAATTTGATACAGAGAAAATGAACTGATAAATCCACGAACCTGTTCCACTGTCAGATACGATGCTGAAATAACATGCCCCACGAGGTGAGCCGAAAGAACACAAAAGCGCTTGTATACTGAGCTGATACTACAGTGTCTGTGACCGCTCAGATTATATACTGAGCTGATACTGCGGTGTCGGAGACCTCTCAGATTATACACTGAGTGGATACTGCAGTGTCTGAGACCGCTCAGATTATATACTGAGCAGATACGGCGGTGTCGGAGACCTCTCAGATTATACACTGAGCGGATACTGCGGTGTCTGAGACCGCTCAGATTATATACTGAGCTGATACTGCGGTGTCGGAGACCTCTCAGATTATACACTGAGCGGATACTGCAGTGTCTGAGACCGCTCAGATTATATACTGAGCTGATACTGCGGTGTCGGAGACCTCTCAGATTATACACTGAGCGGATACTGCAGTGTCTGAGACCGCTCAGATTATATACTGAGCAGATACGGCGGTGTCGGAGACCTCTCAGATTATACACTGAGCGGATACTGCGGTGTCTGAGACCGCTCTGAAGAAGCCTACGCCTGAGCAAGCAGCCGTGTGCAGTAATGGATACTAATTACGGAGCCTAATGATCTAGAAGCAGCTAATGCCCCTCTAACCCTCTCTCATTTGCAATAAGATAGCCAGGCAAGTTTTCTCTTTGAAAATATGACGACTTGATTCTAGGAATTTCTTAGCTGGAGTACCATTAGGCGCTTCTTTGTTCCGTGCAGGCAGCTCTGCGCCGCCTCGGTCCGCTGCTCTAGCAGCTGAGTGATCGTCTGCTGCTCTAGCAGCAGCTGAGTGATCGTCTGCTGCTCTAGCAGCTAAGTGATCGTCTGCTGCTCTAGCAGCAGCTGAGTGGTCGTCAGGGACTGTAATAGCAGCTGACGGCAGCTGACTCTCTTCTTATGCTCGCTCGCTGTCATCTGGAGGCTACTAAGGGCCCGAATATTTTCAGTTATCCTCCCATGTCCACCTTGGAAGTAGAGAAGCTCGTAAATGTTATGCCAGCAAGAGCAGTAAATGTAAATATGTTTAAGTTTCCAGGCTATTGTAAGACTCAAGCTTCAAAATTGATTCAGGTACTACGGTTCAAGTTCACACTAACTGAATTAAAAAACAATGCTACATCTTTCCTGATTTGTTAAAAAATGTATGACTAATATTTTAGCCGACTTGATAAGGACCACTGAAGGTCTTGTTTTATTATTTTGGACTCATTAAGCCCCCAATTTGATCCTTCTCATAGCAGCGCAGCATCAAGTATCACATCTGAGGGACACTCATAACGCGTGCGGCCATCTCATATATTGTCAAGTGGAAGATTGCGATGCTCAATTATGCAGGATTTGTTCCATGCGGATAATTTTCACTGAGAACATTGCAATGCATCGAAAAACTGCAAAAATCGTTTTTACCAAGGGGGTCATTTTCAGAGTAAGCTGTAAAATCGAAAACATGAACGCGAATCACAAATCTAGAAAATGTATACCTGTGCGGGAAAAACAGGTTACCTTACTTTTCAAAGACTTACTGAGTGGTAATCATTCAAAAAACGGCCGCAGAAGAAAATTTAGAGCTGATTGATGATGTTGCAACGCACATAACATGAACTGAAATCCGGTCTTAAAGTGAACATGAAAATGAAACTCCTGGACGAGTGCATCTTACCTAAAAGCTTTGAACAAAGGCTTGTACATAATCATTAAAATCCTCACAAATATCACAAAGTATTGAGATCATCAGCTTTCAATCCAAATAGTCTCACAACTCTTAATCGATTCACACGCATATGGGGATTGTTTCAGAAACACTTGATGCAAGAAATAAAAGATGCTTTATCCCAACCAAGCCTAATACCCATCACCCAGTATATTGGATTTCAAATGCCTTTTAACTAACACCAGGTTGCGATGACGGTTGCCCCCGGTCAAGCCTGTACCCATTTCCGACACCTGGGTGAAGTGTGGAATTATGGCTTAGTTCTCTCTTTTCCCAACGGGGAAAATCCCTGGGTGGCACTGAAGGGATTCGAACCTCCGACACCTTCCCGTGAAGGGCGCGCTAGCAACCACTCAGCCACGGTGACCACATATTTGACCACATGACCACATTCCCAGGCGACCTGGACCATTCATGTGTTGTGTTAGACCCGTGGACGCAAATGTTGCAATCGTAGAATATCATGACCCCGTCGAGAGTGTTTGGAATCAGCCCTACTGACGTATACTGCATCAAATATTCACGAAGGGTCATTTGATCGCTACGCAAAGCTGCCGGCTGCGCGCCACAAGCCGACTATGTGAAACTCTTCGCTACACGCGCTACATTATCGGAAGTTTTCTCTGTCGCTGCCATGAAAGAAAGAG
Source organism: Platorchestia sp. MABIK (assembly GCA_014220935.1). Taxonomy (NCBI): domain Eukaryota; kingdom Metazoa; phylum Arthropoda; class Malacostraca; order Amphipoda; family Talitridae; genus Platorchestia; species Platorchestia sp. MABIK. The sequence goes on from JACJUY010001128.1 coordinate 53,054, forward strand.
TTTCAAGTTTTACTTGAAATCAGAAAGAAAGATCTTAGGATGCTGAAATATTTTTTCCTCGTAACCAGGCTATTCAGTTGACGGAAGAACAGTAAATTGATTGCATTTTTTAGTACGCTCTGAAGAAATGAACTGCGAATTTAGAGCGCTCTTTTTTTTCACAACATGTACTGCCCTCTACCACAATATTATGTAGAAAGTTTTTTTCGAGAAAATTCACGTGACTTGCAAGGAGATGTTGATGTTGGGAAAGAAGTACGTTACTTCCAAGTAGATAATGATGTTAGAAAAAAATGACGTCACTTCCAAGTAGATGTTGATGTTTGGAAAGAAGCACGTTACTTGCAAGGAGCTGGGGAAAGAGGACGAGGAAGACATCACAACCGCCGCCTCATTCGGCCCGGCACGCAGCAATCACGGGCCAGACTCACACAATCCGCAGCTTCAGATTTACGAGCTGCAGGAATGAGCAGCAGCCGCGCGCTCGCTTCCCTCGTCCGGTGTATGGAGGAGCCTTCCGTGTGGAGCCTTCTGTGTGGTATGTGACGTAAATGATAATGTAAATATATACGAGCATATGTATTCAAGAAAGTCATTTTTTTCCAATCAAATTATCTGAAGAATCTTGTAAACGAAGAACGCTTTTAATATTGAAATCATAAATTATTAGAACTTTACAAAGTCTTAGAATAAAATATCTACAGAGACTCTATTCGCTCAGTAAAACATTTCGAAGACCAGCTCCGTCCTCAGGAAGTCAATCTGTAAAATTGTAAGACCTTGTGAAGTTCTAATAAACAGGATTTTAATATTAACAGAGTTCTTTTTTTACAAGTTTCTATGTATTTGTAAACTGGTATATATCTACATAATAATTTATGCCATATACCATCTTTGCGGTGGCTAAACTGAACGCTCCTCTGTACACCGCACGAGGAATTCTAGTTTATGTAAATAAATATTTATATATATAATATACCGGAACAATACAACAGTTTAAATCTGATTTATTTCTCCTCTATCAGATGTACATGTATCAGTCAGTGGATGCATTTTTTCTAGACACCCTTAAAAAAAATATGAATGTGCGTGTTCTACATTAATTCTCTAAATTACGTACAAACACATCAGTAGAAGTATGCAGTTTTGCAGTTCTATATTGTGCGCAAACAAATCAGTAGAAGTCTGCGGTTTTGAAACTTGTGTGTTTGAGTATCGGTCACTTGAAAAGACAATCCTATTTCTAAAATCATAGCAGTAAATACGAAGTCACTGCAGTATCGTACGTTTACAACAAATCGTAGTCACTGGAACGTCTCCGTATACACCTGCGTGGTAGGAGAGGCTCTACAGCAGCGCTACAGCAGCGCTACAGACACAAAGTGGTGGCGTCAATTTGTCGTTAACGAGTCGCTGATTGCGTAAACTCGCCGGAGTTAAATAATTATTTCTCACTGAATGCAGTTTGATTCTCGATTGCAGCGGTTTGAACCACGTGTGAAGGTAGTCTGACGTTCGTTTCGAAATGAGGATATAGGAAACAGAGCTAGCAAATGTCCTGGTTTGACGGGAAGCACTTGAAGTATTCGACGAATTAATTGCGCATTGCGCTCACTGAAAATCGCGGCCCTGCATTAACTATTCAGCAACTATTTGGGGAGCTGAGGGGCCGCGATGGCCGAAGGTACCGCCTTGCATCTGACCACCGCAATCACGGTAGAAGAAACAAGGTACGGTCAAACCAGTCTTTTTTCGTTGACCGTGTGGCAATGCTGACGTCAGGGCAACGAACCAATAGCAGCGCTCATATTGCATCTGGCAACACTGCTGGCTCCAAATCTAAACTCCGCTATTGGCCTAACGACATGTCGCAATGGTGACGTCATCCAGTGAGTTTGAAATGAAACCGTTCTATTGGCTAGCCGAACAAAAGGAGGCGTATTTTCCCCCATAGAAATGACTCCACCTGGTTTCCTCTACCGTGACCGCAACAAACTCTACACACTCGTCATTGTGGCACATTGAAACGGCAAATGCGTACTTTACTTAGCCAGCGTTTCATTTTCAAGTATATCTTGCGCTCTTAACTTATAGATGACCTAGAAGTGCCTGAACTTGTTCGGGCCAATGTGTTCATTGTACTAGACTTGAGATACAATCTATTGCTGTATCGCTTGTGGTATATAAGTTGTTTAAATTATTTCCAACTATCGTGACTTCATCCGTCGGAGCGTGTTACCTCAAGCATTTGATTCTCTGTCATCGACCTGGCACTCACGATAGAAATCATTGATTGTACTATATCTACATATCGTCAACTTCAGAAAATGTTCTTTTGGAACACGGGAACTTTTACACGTAAATCCGAGATATGACACGTCGTTCACACAATGCTCACGATCTGAGCGAAAATTATAAAGCGAACTGCACTACTCGTGAGCCTGCAATTCCCTGCAAATATTACGATATAATTTATATTTGAACGCTCAGTTAAGGTGGAAGGAAGCCATCGCATTGTGTCACTGGGACGGGCGAAGTTGAACCGTTTCATGTGCGCCGCTGAAGGGGTCGCTGCTGAAAACATGGCCAAGCGAATTACAAATTCACCTTATTTTCTGATTCTAGCCAGCCCTGAAGCGTCACGCATTTAATTGAAGCAGTAATGCACGGGAGAAATCGTTTACACTTTTCACAAAGAAATAGTTCTCTCACATAATAATTCTTGAGTGAGTTTAATCTGCACTCACTGAAGCTTTGATAAGAACGAGGAAACGAAGACAAAACAGTTCGGAAATTCTTATTAAGCAGAGTATCAAATGCACTACATCATGTATTTGAACTGAGTAAGTTACCGAAAATATCTCGCGATTGGTGATAAGAGTTAGTATTATCACACTAACTCGTATTCTCCAAGCAACGATGCTGCTGAGGCTTTCTGTACTTGCCAAATGAAGTAAATATGCAGACTTGATTCCTGAGAAGACAAGCGAACATATTGTGGAAGTTGTTCTTTTTAATTAAACTTCTCCACAGCTGCTCAAATTTCAAAAAGAAATTTTACGCAGTAATTTTGTAATTATAAACTGCAACTATAAAGTGGAATAAATTTGTAATTAGAGCAAACAGTATCTCATAAATCAGTGTTCTAAATTTTGGGTTTCCAAAAATTCGATAAAAATTGAAATGTGAGAAAGTTTCACTTACGACAAAAGATAACGCCATCTCTTGTTACAACTGTATCTTTCCTTTGGAAAAACTCTACAAGCTTCAACACAGTCCCAACTCAGAGTTCCACGGAGGATGAAAGCTCGAGGTTAGATGAGAACGGAGTGACAACTTTGAAAGCGCTTCTGGCGCACCAAATTGCAAATGGGATTAAGCTTGCAGAGCGCTGATTGCGCGTCCGGTAAACACGGAGATTTGTGGACAGCGGGCTCCTGGACGCCAGCACTTGGGCTGCTGTTTACTTTGTGTGGTGGGGGGGTCCTGTGT
>JACJUY010001128.1:56650-74202 GCA_014220935.1 Platorchestia sp. MABIK
CGAGCATCTTTTGGGCTGAATAACTCAGGTTGAGTTTTGGACTAAAATGCCTCCGGGAGCTGCTTTCCATGCTGGGACTGAAAGCACGGGCACACTAGGCGGTACTTTTCGTGGTGTAGAGGGGAGGGGGCCTGTGTGGTGGGGGTAGAGGGGTCTTGTGTGGTGGGGACCATCGAGCATCTTTTGGGTGTATAACTCAGGTTGAGTTTTGGACTAAAACGCCTCCGGGAGCTGCGTTCCAGGCTGGGGCTGGACACAAAGGCACATTAGGTGGACGAGGAGGCGAGTGCGTTGCAGGTCTGTGGAAATTCTAGAAGGATGTTTTATTCCAATCAATCAAGCCTGATACCTCATATCATGAAGAGTGTGAACAGTGAAGAGTGAAGAGTGTTCGATCTTTTTTCCCAACGGGGAGAATAACCGAGCGGCACTGCAGGGATTCGAGCTGCCGACACCTTCCCGTGAAGGACGCGCTCTTAACCCCTTGGCCACGGTGATCACCTGTCGTGAAAAGACGTTGTCTTGCTTTCCAAAAATTGAGGTCGCGATTGAATCGGCTCTTTTATATACGTTAGAAAGTCAAGTCCATTATGCATGTGCGAACTGGTAGAAATATTTGAAGGCGCGTGGTTTAAAAGCGTATAATTGTGGTCAATGCAAGCGTTTTCAGTCTCTAAATGTACACCTTGTACCACGCTATAAGCGTAATTTATTTTTCTGTTTTCATCTATCAAAAGTCATGGATACCTCTTTTAAAGTACATAATCGATGCATGTCTATACTTCCATTGAAGTTTCAACACATCTGATTATATCGCGACCAGTAACTGACGTTTGATCATTTCGTGAAAGAATCCCAATATTTTTAAAGTCGCAAATGGCTTTTGAAGTTTTCCTCTAAAGAATTGCATGCATTTGAACATTCACTTTCAAGCTGTGGGGAATGATAGCTAAAATTCCTCATTGATGTATCGGGCTTCTGACATGCGCCTCCAACAGCGTCCTCTACCATGATGCTGTTGGTCTGATTATGTCGATGTTTCGGTGTAGAAGACACCTTGATGCCACGATTCACTACTCTCAGGGGATACAACTATTGTATTTAATCAATTTTAACAATTTATTTACCACAGGTGATACAGAGGTAGATGACTTCTTAAGTCTAGTACAATGGTCAGATTTGAGGATAGCTACCTGTGGGCCCGAATAACTTCTAGGGCATCAATGACTTCTAGGGCATCTATGGTATCTATGGGAATTAGCGCTCACAGAGGGAAAATGCGTGAGGGTCCGAGCTGAGAGTTAGGTAGGCCTTCTTTTTGCTGAAATAAATTTTTTTTGTTATGTTAAGGACCGCCTTTTTCAGTTCACTGCTGTTCTGTTTTTCAGCACCTACTACTTTTTTCTTCAACTTTTATCTTGTTTCATAAACTTCTTTATCAATTTACTATTTCTATGCCCCTTCTGCATAGATTCGGCGTTCCCTTATCTCCACATTAAATGGTGCGTTCTTCCTCTCTTCGGAACGCTTTATTTTTATCGGTTAGGTGAGTTTAAACTAACATTTAATGTAATCAAATCTAATCTAACAAGTTTTGCTGTGTAAGTACATATACACAGTGGGCTTTGTGTCTCAATTGCGCATGGTATTTCGTTTTGCCGAGGACGTGAGAAGTTAGTGGAGAGTGTTCGATCTTTCAACAGGAAGTTCCTCAAAAAATATACTCAGTCATTGACTGCTCGCTATTCGAACACATTGTTTTGATTTTGATATTTGATTGATATAGAGACGAGTCTAACGAGTTTATATTGAATGTATATATATATTCTATATTTGATATAGAGACGAGTCTAACGAGTTTATATTGAATGTATATATATATTCTATATTTGATATAGAGACGAGTCTAACGAGTTTATATTGAATGAATATATATATTCTATATTTGATATAGAGACGAGTCTAACGAGTTTATTAAGTACGATTGTAAAAAGTTGTTGAGTACATTTAAAGTACGCTGAAGTGAAGGATGGCGTCAAGTTTCAAATAAGTTCGAGCAAATTTAGTTCGAATGTTCTGCTCTGAGGTTTCAAGTGCTTGGAAAATTTCATAATTTTATATGAATAACAAACAATTATAATCTCAAAAAAAAATTATTGGCAAAATTGTTCATAAAAATTTGAAACCTTATATACAACGAAATGTGAACGCAATTTTGCTCTTCATTCATTTATTAAACTATTTCTTCATTCCTTCAATAAACCCAAATCTCGAATCCTGCGGAACATTTTTAAGAAATGGACATTTTTATTCCCAGGAAAGAGCGCGCTGACTCGCATGCCAACAGGGAATCTGCATCAGGAGAGAATTCACACGAGGGAAGTGTGCAGTAAAAACTTTACGAGGGTCCCAATCCTGGCGAACTACAGCCGAAAGCATTTCGATCCATCCGCGGATCTTCTCCGGGGGTCCAGAATGGCTCGAAAACAGAGCAGAATCGTAAAACTAATCACTCTCTCGCCCAAATGAGACGCTGACGTCAGTTTAGCGCTGCACTCTCGCTCATCAGCAGAGTGTGCGCACACTGTCCATGGTGAGTCGCAGTGCAAAGTTCACGCCAGCAAAAATATAACGAAACAATTTTTAAACCGTTTTAAATTTTTTTCTTTTCCAATTTCTCAACATCATGGAATTTTCATCACACGTTAAAAGACGAAGAAAATTGCTAATTCATTCAGTTTGATAATTGTACTAATGTTTACATTGAAAAACACTCTGCAAAGCCAAGTGTGGGTAAGACAGGGCATTTTGTGAGTTCTCCTGCACGTATTCGGTCCTATATGAACGAAACCTCACTAAAATAATATCGAATGCTGAGATAAATTTATATATCGTACATTAACGATAACAGACAAAAAAGATAACGAACGCTGAGATAAATTCAATCGTTGGTGCAAAAGAAAGTTTCGCAGAGCTTGGCAGCGCAACTGGCGCAGTCCGATTGCTGAATTGAGGAGGAAAATGACCGTCATTAACGGACCAATAGAAAAGCCTTCCCGATTGAATAGGATTTTGTCGGGTGCTATCAGGCTCTGCCATCAGACGGAGGATCTGATCTAATTGGAAAGAGAGAGAAAAATCGACGAAATGGCGAGTGAACTGCTTACAACTTAAACAATCTGGTGAGAGTTCGGCAACTCATCACAGTTGCAGTGTGATCAATCTTCCGTTTTTTGATTGCTTTTATTACAATGAGGGGGTTGGGGGGAACGAAATTTCAGAAAATCAAACTGTACCCTTAGCTACACGACTGTTCTAGGAGCGCATCACGCACAAGAAACGTTTCATCCGAATGCAGTAGCCCAGCTCTATCTCTGTTACAGCTTCAGTTTTACTCTAAGCGTCAGATTAGCGAGGTGATGAAAACCGTGAACATTAAACGTGAATCAGTAGATAAAAATATCTCGCTGTGAGCCCGTCAGAAAGCTTTTCGTGAGCTAACGGCTGTTTAAGGCCGGCGTTAAAGGAGGCTTTCCGTCAAGCTGCATCCAGACCAACATTTAGCGTGGTAGAGAATACAAGGTAGGTTCAAACCAGTTATTTTTCTTCGTTGACGGTGTGGTTTTGCGGATGTCACGGCAACGCACCAATAGCAGCGCTCAAATGGCATCTGGAAGCACTGCTACCACGGTAGAGGAGACAAGGTAAGGTCATTTCTATAAGAGAAAATACTCCTCTCGTTCGGCTAGCCAATAGAAAGGCTTCATTTCAATCCAACTTTACCACGTCACCAAAACGCCATGTTGTTAGGCCAATAGTGGAGCCAGATTTGAGGGTAGCAGTGCTACCAGATGCAATATGAGCGCTGCTTTTGGTTTGTAGCCGTGACGTCAGCAAAACCACATCGTCAACGAAAAAAAGAATGGCTTGAAGCTACCTTGTTTCCCCTACCGTCACTGTTACCCCCAAATCCGGGTTCACTATTGGCCAAACAACATGGCGTTTTGGTGACGTCATAATCTTTGATTGAAATAACGCCGTTCTATTGGATAGCCGAACAAGAGGAGGTGTATTTTCTCACTGAGATATGGCCCTACCTTGTTTCCTCTACCGTGACATAAAGCGAGCTTTATTTGTTCGCCCACACGACGAGGCTTTGAGAGAACTCATTACATCACAAGTGTCATGAACCATGAACATGGTCATCACGGACATACTCTTCAGCAAATACAGTATATCCCACAAAAACCCGAACCGAGTAGTTATTTTCCCATATCAGTAATACCATCATAATCAGTAATACCTTTTCTACAGGTAAATTTTGAAAGAAATTAAATGCTTATGGTATTCTCATGATGGTCTTACTGATACGGGAAAATTAATACTAGGTTCGGGTTTTTGTGAGGCATACTGTACAGCATTTCCTTTCGTGGTGCTGACATACTCTCTCCTAAAACAGCCTTGAGATTTTATTGGCTCAGTTGATGTTCGCTCGTTATACGCTTGCTATAAAATGTTTATGTTAGCCTTGAATGACAATTCTATTGTTTCTCGTTTCTGGCTCTTTCACAGTAACGATACGCTATTTTCAATTACCTAGCAATTTTCACGCATTATTCAATTCACACGCAGTAATCCTGCAAAATATTAGATAGATTAGGCATGCAAGTTCCCATCTTCTTACTGCACCACTATATCCGCCATGTCATAGTCATGTATTTCATTTGTATCCCCGCTGCTATTCGCTCAGCAAGCAATGTCAGAAAATATTGTCGCTCGAACACGTACACTCACAATTCTGCCCATGAGGTTTTCATATGCAATAACTCAGGTTCTGCATCTCTCCGCAGGTTCTATACCTACAGCAAAACCAAAGCCTAGTGAGCTTCCCAAACACACCGAAGCTCTCACAACCTCCTACCGAATAGTAGCAGTAGTAACATGGGTTTGCTGGCGCTTCAGTTACTTAACTACATCGCACCAAAGGTCACATAATTTAATAAGTATCAGACTTTTCCAATTGATCACATAAGATGAACATCAATGATAATTGAACACCAAAATTATATGAACCCCAAAACTATAATTACAACTCATGATTATACTAATTATTGTCTCCCCGTTGAAGTTTTGAACATACTACATTCGACCGCACTGGGCAACCAAACCTCGTCTTTTCCCTAACATTCTACTGAACATCACAACTCCGACTCCCTAAAAGTTTCGTTTTTTATTGCTGCCTCACCAAATGATGTAGCTCCCTCATTCACGTCACGCCACTACACAGTTATTGACACCGCCATCACTATTACGCACGCGAAAAGTTGATTTAAAAACCCACTCCGAAAACTCTCCCACTCCAATACCTCTTTGTTTAATTAATCCATCGATTCTTTTTTTTGCGTCGTTCACCTCTCTTCCTTTCTTCATCACACTATGCCCATCACAGGACTCCTCCATTCACCATCGTGTCACATCCGCTTTTCTTCACTCCATCATTACTCGCAATTTCAAGTCCTATTTTCTTCTCTCCTTAGACCCGTGAACTGTTTAATAGCACAGCCAAAGCTTAATAATTGCTCACCTTTTGATCACTTGTACCATACCTGCAACGGCACATCCGACAAATCTCAGATCCAATCCCGTATCTGAACTGCACGTAAGATTTACTTCTTTTAAACGCGTCTCATATTTTTGCGCCCAACAGCCACGTCACTGGCTCCACAAACACGTGATCAACCACCTTCCAAAGACACTCTATTGAATTCGCAATGTATTGTTTTCTGCCTTCCGTAAAGCTTAATAATTCAAGTACTGCGTAGCATCCCTAATACTGTTTCTCTTGTTAGGGAGAAATCGTTTGATTTTGAATTGCAGTTCTCCATTGGGACAAAAGATTGCCAGTCCCGCATTGCCGCTCCACAGGAGATAAGCCAGCACCAGACCTGAGAGGGCAACCACACAAGACGACACCTCAGACATTGAATGAGCGCCTAAAGAGAACTGCTACAGTTTGTTAGCTAATAAATTAGCGTTCTTTGTCTTAGAGTCCTTCAGATCAGTATACGATATTATGATTATTTTTGGGTTTTCTCGCAGTTTTCGATACTCGGACGAAATCAGTACACGATACCACAAGCGAGGTAAATGTGGAGGTTTGAAGTCTCCAAGATGACGTCGAAGAATAGGGAGCCCAACATTTTCATTCTTTTTTCATCGAGTGAGTGAGCTTACTGCGGAAATAGATTCCGTACGTTTATAACGGTCAGGATAATAAGCACCAGATGTTTCGTTAACTGTATTTTCGAGGAAATAGAGGCTATGAATTCAACGACAGCAATAACTTCGATACAGCTGAGGAGTAGTAGAAGAATAAAAGAATAAGCATCAAAATAATATACTCTCTATGACTAGACAACTGAAGAGTGGAGGGCAAATGGTGAGCGATGACGGTGGTGAAGCCCGCCTCCAGCCGCTCTAATCCATCTCGCGCTATTCCAGCCCAGCCCAGGCTAATCCAGTCCCATCTCGTGCTCTTCCAGCCCAGCCCAGGCTAATCCAGTCCCATCTCGTGCTATTCCAGCCCAGCCCAGGCTAATCCAGTCCCATCTCGTGCTATTCCAGCCCAGCCAGGCTAATCCAGTCCCATCTCGTGCTATTCCAGCCCAGCCAAGGTTATTCCAGCCCAGTCCAGGCTAATCCAGTCCCATCTCGTGCTATTCCAGCCCAGCCAAGGTTATTCCAGCCCAGTCCAGGCTATTCTAGTCCCATCTCGTGCCATTTCAGTCCAGCACGCACCATTCCAGTCGGTCTCGTGCTACTCCATTCCAGCCCGGCCTATCTCATTCCAGTCTAGTCCTGGCTGTCCCATTCCAGCCCGCGCCATTCCAGTCCAGCTTGAGCTACCCCAGTTCGGCCCAGACAATTAAATTCGAGCCCGCGCCATTCCAGTTCAGTTCAGCTATGAGCGACGAATTGCACTACTTGAACAGCATTTATGTCTACAATATACATCGAAAACATGCCGATGTTGCTTCAACTTCATAATATTTTTAGAAGAAATCGACGTGAAATATCGCAATAACTCTGCAGTAGACCTGAGCATTCAGTAGCGATGGACGCACATTGTGTCAGTTTTCTACGCGTCTTAACAAGAACGAAATCTTCCTTATATTCTGAAATGCAAAAAAAAATAATTCACACAAAACGAAGTATTTCAGCATCACGATAAATAAGAGCAAATAAAATAAATGACACGAAGAGGCAGTATATCTTGAAGCAGTCCTGCTGCATGCTGAGTATGAATAGAGCAAAGCTCCACTGAGTTTAGGCTTTGAACTTCCCAAATAGAACAGGACATTCAATTCAATAACCTGAGGTTCAATCACTCATCCGAACCGTACAACTGTTTGAAAAGTGGTAGTGAGTATCTCAGAGTTAACAAAACAGAGTGGACAGGCATGGAGGTGAAACAATTAATTTAAAAGAGTTGTAGAAGTAGAGAGCATTATTCACTCTCGCAGAAATCGCCACAAATTCCTTACGTTCGTCAGCAGCTGCAAACTTCTGCCGCCGATCATCCGAGGCGGCGAACTCCGTTACAGTGAAGTACCCAACATCGTGACAGACGCAGCTCTTGAGCTGCAATACGCCCGTCACACGGACAGTTTAGCGGTCACGCCACAAGAGGTTTGATCAAAAGCAAGCATCACGGTTTTCTCCACCCGTCGCCACCAGACTTATCCTCATCTCTTGCTTGAGAACAGCTCTTGGAACTCAGACACTGTGAAGGACAACATCGCACCACACGACTGCGTCCTAACGCTCGTGATCAGAACATGCTCCGCTTCCCACTCAGTGAAGTGAAACACTACAAGGAATTGAGGTGAATCATCGTACCTGGTCAACAATGTGCAGTCATATCACTCACCACATCCACACTGATCTCGTTAACACTTCTAAGCAACCAAAAACCGAGTCTCTGACCGTTCCTTTCCCTGCAGGATTGAATTTGGAGCTACCGCTAACAAACTGATAGAGGAGCTCACCGATAATAATATCTACGACAAGGAGTCCGGAATTCCTCAGTATCAGAACACTAAATAAAGCTGCACCTTGCAATTGCCGAAATGTACCCGAGTCTACCGGAAGGAGACACGGATTCAAATATCTCATAATGAATACAACAGCAAACGATGATTGATGATGGATCAAGCTAGTATGGGTCGGAACTTCAAGCATGCGCCAACACCAGCAGAAGTTACCTCGCCTCACAGAAGGCATGCCGCCTACCAAGATGCTCGACGACGTGCAAGAAATATTCGGAGACCCACTACTCCAATATCAGAATTTGTTGCATTGGAACACCACACGTTCCACCGAGCAGGTATTTCTTGAGCGACCGAAAGATGCGCAAGGGTGGCCAGATGACCATAGCCATGCCAGATAGCCATAACCCTAAACGATGCACCCGCGTACAGCTGAGTGTGGCGTCTAGTGAACACTAAGCGACGTCGCTACAAAGTTATTTACGAAATTAAAGCAAGTAAGCTTAGCATTTCGACGCGTCCTAATACGAGTAGCTTTATGAAAGCGATAGGACTGAGAAACCTCTATTTTTGCGAATGAAAGGCTGCTCTTAGAATAACAACTCTTTTATGTAGAGATTAGATTCGTATGGTCATCTTCCATGTAGAGAAAGTTAGAATATTTTGTTATATAAGAAATACCAAAATGTCACAGGAACGTTCGTTTCCAGCACGATGAATCTATCAAATCTTAAGCTGCGGAACCAAACTCGTAAGATCATTTCTAGACTAGAAATATTTGGAGGGAGTAGCCTCGCCATAACGTGCCTAAGCGTAAATAAATGGGAAATTTTCACAAGCGTAAAATTGCGAGTACGAAGCTCCACCGGAGGCTCTTCCTAATTTGAGCATTTTCTCATCCATTCCTTAACTAAGTAAACTACCAGTGATGTCCTAGAAATATCGCGCGCAGAGGATCATGAGAAATTACAGAAACGCTAATTAAATTCATCTTGTAGGGCCAGCTGCGTGTCAACTTTAGTCGAGGGCAGTTTCTTCACTCTCAAGCTTTCAGTTATTAAACCCTTCAGGAAAAATGATAATATATCTGCAGCAGCGTCAATGCCTGAGCGAATAGAAAGACGCACTAAGACTCTACTTCAAAGAATTAAACCATGACGCATTTTACAGGTTGAACGTTCCTAGGACGCCTCACAGAGAGAAGATGGAGCCTTACCACACTTCCTTCCGTAATATTGAGAGCTAGTTTTAGTTCATTTTCTTCGCACGACCGGGGAAACGAACCTCTCGCTAAATACTGGAAGACTTTCAAGGCAATTAACTTTCGCTAGTCACAAATGAGTTCAAAGGACCAAAATTTCTTTTGTTTTTAATTTAACTCACCTAACAGAAAACTTGCCTCAAACCGCGAAAAATCGTGAGTTTAGACAAACGGATTTGGCGAACACAAGAAGACTAGGGCGCTGCACAGCACCTTTTCTCCTCGTCAAAACACAACACAAATTCCTCACACGTGCACACAACAAAATAAGGCAAGAATGCACTTCAAATACACGTAAAAATAACACAGAAAAAGGTGAAAGTGTCTGAACGAAAAGCATAGACTTAAGCCCACGGTAGAGGAAACAAGGTTAGTTCAAACCAGTCTTTTTTTTCGTAGACAGTGTGGGTTTGCTGACGTCACGGCAACGAACCAATAGCAGCGCTCATATTGCATCTGGTAGCATTGCTACCTCAAAATCTGGCTCCACTATTGGCCTAACGATACGGCGTTTTGGTGACGTCATCAAGTTTGTTTGAAATAAAGCCGTTCTATTGGCTACCGAACAAGAGGTGTATTTTCTCTCACAGAAATGAACCTACCTTGTTTCCTCTACCGTGCTGAAGCCTGCAAGGTTTAGCAACCGTAAACGCGCTACGAGCCACTCAGCACAGGCGGAGTGCACCCAACACTTTGACTGCGACGTGAGCCACGGAGGGGATTTTCATATTGCTGCAGAATGACCAGCAGTCACAAACTCAATTTTCATGAATACCTCATCAAAACGAAATGATGGCACGATCCAGTTAATGTTCGCTATTTTGAAATGGCTTGCTACAATTTAATTTAAATTTAAATTTAATTTAAATTTTGCTATTTTTAAAGTGGCATTCTACAATTAAATTTAAAAATTTAAATTTGAATTGAATATAACACACAAGTTTTACCTGACGCAGTCGAAGTGTTGATGTACGACCATTCCATAACGAGTGCAACACTCACAGCCCCGCACACACTCGTGCAGGAGGTGAACGGGCCACTCCAGTGGGGAAAAAAATGAGGGAACGTAAAAACGAAGCAACCTGCCTGCCAAATGCAGCCCAAACCACACGTCGACAACAGGCGCAGCCAAACTGACTCGCGAGTAACAAAGCGTATACCGATGTATGAGGGGCAGACCCAGTTTAACTTTTTCGCCGCCTGCATGCATGTTTTTCGCCGCTCAAGTAATCAAATCGCTTAGGCGGCGAAAAACATGCATGCTCCGGCGAAAAAGTTAGACTGGGAGTGTTGCCTTAGTACCTACACGATAGGCACCACTGGTAGGTACCAGAGAGTTCTGGAATCCTACCACCACACTACCACCGTCGGTGGTTCTCACAGCGCTGACACGTCTGCGTTTCACAGCACTTGCACGTCTGCGTTTCACAGCACTTGCACGTCTGCGTTTCACAGCACTTGCACGTCTGCGTGTCACAGCACTTGCACGTCTGCGTGTCACAGCACTTGCACGTCTGCGTGTCACAGCACTGACACGTCTGCGTGCCACAGCACTGACACGTCTGCGTGTCACAGCACTGACGTCTGCGTGTCACAGCACTGACACGTCTGCGTGTCACAGCACTGACACGTCTGCGTGTCACAGCACTGACACGTCTGCGTGTCACAGCACTGACACGTCTGCGTGTCACAGCACTGACACGTCTGCGTGTCACAGCACTTGCACGTCTGCGTGTCACAGCACTGACACGTCTGAATGTGTGATGACAAATACCTGCAGACACAATGTCTGCCCCCATAACCTGGCGTTACATTTCTTATATATCCCTCAAGAAGCGATTAACTCAGAGATCGTTTATTTACATTAAAATACAAATGAAAAATTAGTATCGACGAGCTTTACAGAGCAGCTAAAAATGAAAAGTTCCCGATGGAACTCAGCAGCGGCGTACGACAGGTTATCGTTCAGTGCAAAAAATGAGCTGCTTAACTTTATATTTCGATTCTCATCCTTCAAAAAGTTACTTTTACCATTTTTGAAATGAGCATCGCTTCTGACAAGTGAGAACTCTCCCGAGTCAGGAATGAGTGCAGACTCTAAGCTTTTGTCTGTGAAATGTTGACGTGAACTGTCTCGCTACATTTGTAATAACATTAGATTCTTTTCCATAAACTGTCTCGTCACACATTAGCCAACTCCTTTGCTTTCACTTTCAGAACCGTACAACTACTCGTGGCAAATAAATCTAGGAATAGGAATATTAATAAATAAATCTTTATTACATTCGTCGCATGTCCCTGTGACAAATTTAATACTGTGCGAAAGCATGGCTCCAATTCGTGACTCTTATGCAGTCGAGATTACAAGTCAATTTCTTCGCGTCATGCACGCAACATCTCGACAACATGCGACCTTGACGATCACAAAACGTAATAGCGTCAACTTCACGGTAATACATACTTTACAGAGCTACACAAAATTTGTCAATACATCGTAACAACTGCCAGAAAACGTTACAAAACTGTACAGGAAATAATAATCAACACGAAATACGGCGCTAAATTTGCGCGGGGAACGGTCGGTAGAATTACTGATGAGGAAGAAGAGGAGGCGGAGGAGCAGGTCTATCGTCGTTGTTGAGGTTGTGGTCGGCGGTATGAGCAATGGAGGGCTTACTTGGAGGAAGATCAGTGTCCCCCGACGACACGACCTCGTCAGGCCACACAGCAAACGGCACCACGTCGCAACTGTTGTTACCAACTTTTTCGATCGTAGGTGCACTCGAGGTTGGAGTAATCTTCTCGTCGCTGTTGAGCGCAAGGGAATCTGAGAATTTCAGGGTATCTGAGTCCTTGAACGGATCAGTTAAGGATTTATCTTTGCAAGTGAAAGAATTAGAGTAGAGACCAGAACCAAACTCCCTGACGGAGTCGTTGAGGCTCGTGGGCCCCATATCACAAGGAATACTTGGAATAAGGTTACTTTGGTCCCTGAAGCCGCTGTACTCAGGCAGTGGCAAGAGCGAAGAGGAGCCTTGCAGCAATACAGGCTCGTCTAATAGAGAGACGGGCGTCTTGTCTGACACAGAAACGGAGCTGTCGCTCAGGAAAGGAGATTTTACAACAGAAGAAGACTGGTTTGGCTCCAGCAACGAGGAGTCCAACAAAGAACTCGAGCTATGGTCTAGTAACGAAGTACTGTGGTCGAGCATGGAGGCAGGCCCGTGGTCCAACAGCGAGCTAGAGCTCTGCTCCAGGAACGAGAGGGGACTTTGGCCCAAAAGAGGAAGTGTGTTGTCCGGCACAGGCTCGTCCAGTAAAGAAGCAGCAGGTCTGGCAGGCAAAGCACGGTCGACATCTTGGGGCGTCGATGCAGAGACGGACGAGTCTGACTCCCCTGAAGCAGCCGTAATTCTGCACGATTTCTCCAATTCCTGAGGGATTAAATCGTCCAACGAGTAGTAGAGATTGAACGCTTCTTCGATCTCAGGAAGCTTGACACTCGTCTTGGTAGCGACTTCATCTGAAGGCGGCGTTTGTACGACAGGCAGTGTGTCGTCCTGAAAACCACAAATATTTATTACACGTTCATTCACAAAAATTGAATGAAAATTTCTTAATTAAATTACATAAAATGAGCAGTTAAAGACGAGTCAGAGCATCCAAACAACGTCAAAAGACTGGCCTCAAGTCAACACATTACCGACCCTGGAAAAGCCCAGGGATTTCCAGTAGATCTTGAAAGACTCAACAGGAGGATGCAAGACAATAGATCAAGACTACTTAGAGAGAATAGATAGAGACTAGTGTACTCTAGCGACACTAAAGATCGTTTCTTTCATTTGCATCAACATTATTTGATAAATTCTGTCACGCATGGTACAATACACAATCTGGTCCGTTCTAAACTCTAGCGATTAACAAGCATGCTAATTTCATCTCTATAGTGCCTGCCTAATCTTGTGTTATCTCAAAGCTGTCGTTCATTTTCATCTCTTCCCGACTTGCAAACCAAGTAAAAATCGGTCAGTCACTAATGTTACTGACTTCACCACTCACACTGCACACTCGGCAAACTCCAATAAAACACATTGTGCTCATTGTGGCTGTCGTCCCTAGCTTGATTCATGCTTCACTCCACTCTCACTCAGGCACAACACGGCGAATAAAATTCCCGAGTCTGTAGAAGAAATATACGGCACACGGAATCATCCATTAAAGCATTTCCTAGTGAGGATATCAAGAGGATACGAACCAAAGTAGCATTGGGGATTTGAGCGTTTGTCTCAAAAATATACCTAGACTCCAAAGATACCAATATACTCCAAATGTACCAATAAACTCCAAATATACCAAGACTCCATTGAGGGTATGAGCGTTTGTCTCAAAAATCTACCAACACTTCAAAAACTCCAACATTAAGATCAGGAGCTTAACATTTGCCAACAGGAAGTTAATGAGAACACTATGCACCGTGAGTACATTCAATTGAACATGAAGGAAGACACTCCTAGAAAAGTGTTCCAGTATCTACATTGACGCTCAAAGTCTGTGCCATGAATACCTAAGGATAAAAAAATTTAAAAGCCCAAGGTAATTCGTTGACACACACCTCAGAAAAAGAAGAGTGAGTAACTGGAAATGCTATAATGCGAGAGGGGGGCGAGACTGAGGTTTTTGAACATTCTGACCGCAACGTGCACCACAGATGGCCACGGAGGAATTTTCATAATGGTGCTGACCAACCAGTCGTCACAAACTCAACATCCATAAATACTTGATTAAAGATAAATGAGTAGTAGTATATGATGTAGTAGTAAGAAAGGATGATGTAGTAAAGCTAAATGAAGGCATGATCCAGTTTATGTTTGCTATTTTCAAAATCCCTTCCTACCATTGACTTTGAATTCTAGTTGAATATTGAACTTGAGTTTACCAACTACGGTCACAGTATCAAAACAGAAACACAGACAGTAAAGGAAAGGAAGGGGAGGGGGGCACCTGAGAGAGCTGAGGCAGGAGGTGGGGCTGCTTCGTGTCGAGCAGGTGCAGGATGCCGGCGGTGGAGTGGGGCTCCTGCAGCACGCAGGGGTTGTCGCGCAGCACCTCCGTCACCTGCGGCACAGAGGCTGTGTAGCGCTCTCTTGCCATTTAACTCATCATATTTGCCATTTAATGATCTTCCCATACGAGGGACTCGTCATATTTCACGATCTCACCATCCGAGGGACTCACGATTTGAGGGACTCACGATTTGACGACCTCACCTTGCCAGTGACGGCGTCCTTGAGGTGATCGACCTGCTCGATGATGCAGGCATAGGACTCGTTGACAACAGCGAGGGACTTCATATTTGACTCATGACGTAATGACCTCCCCCCATTTGAGGGACTCCAAATTTCACATTGAATAATTTTGACTCACGATTTGACGACCTCACCTTGCCAGTGACGGCCTCCTTGAGATGGTCGACCTGCTCGATGATGCGGGCATAGGACTCGTTGACAGCAGCGAGGGCGGTGGCGGCGCGGTCGAAGCGCTGGAGGGTGTTGGCGAGCGCCGTGACGCTGGGGGGCGGCTTGGGGTGTCGGCTCAGCCCCCGGCCCTTCATGTGCCACCTGAACTCCTCCTCCGTCAGACGCAGGCTCGCCCCGCACACGTTCTCGATGAACGTCACCGCGCAGCACTGCCGCAACATAACGTTACGTGTTTACACAGCAATTGCGCCACTGGACATCCTAAGAGCTAGCAACACACGGGCGTCTCACGTGAGAATGTTTAGCGGGGAATTTAGGAGACCCACAGACAGGAAAATATTAATTACCCTACATGAAGTCTCTTTGATGAAGAGAAGAAAGTTTCTTTCACAGCGACTCACTAGAATACACAAGTGCAAAAATCATTTGACACGTTGACTACTTGGTGACCTAAAGGGATTTCAATAGTGCGGGTAACTGACCAATGGTCACAAACTGCCTTCTTATTATGCCTAACCAATGCCAGATGATGATATTTTTCAATTAATTTTTTGCCTATTTGAAAGTTTAAATTTATCAACTACCTCCCAAACCAGCGCTATGACAGCACAAAAAAAAAACAATCCCAAACCCTAAGGGCACATAAAGTGCGCTGTCGCCTCACAAAGGAGGCCCCCACATAAATGAGGTACTCACGAAGTTGGTGAAGTAGTAGCCGGTCTCGCCGCTGTGGAGCTGGTCGTGCGGCGCGAAGTAGGTGATGTAGGTGATGTTCGAGTGCAACATCGGCGGGTTGGCGCGGATCAGGCAGTAGATCAGAGCAGGGAAGAAGTCGTCAGCCGCGGCAGGCGCCGCTGACAGTGACGACAGCACTTGGAAGATCTGGTAGCTCACGTTGACCAGCACTGCCAGCTTGTCTGACGGCACCGCTGTCCCGTCCAGCTCCAGCAGCGCTGCAATACAACAAACAAAAAAGGATGCTTCATTTCAATCAATTAAGCCTGATGCATATCATCTTGTTTTTTTTAATTTCGTATAACCAACACCAGGACGCAATGACGGTTACCCCCGGTCAAGCCGGTACCCATTTCCGACACCTGGGTAGAGTGGTGAATTGTGGCTGAGTTCTCCCTTTGCCAACGGGGAGAATCACCGGGCGACTCTACTGGGATTCGAACTGCCGACACCTTCCCAAGAAGGGCGGGTTCTTAACCACTCGGTCACGGTGATCACAACATCCAGGCACTAAGGAAATTTTCCTGGTCAGAGAAATAAACACTTGCAACAATTAAGTTAATAGGAGAGTTTCGCCCGCCGAAGAATTAAGTCCCTACAACAAATGAGGAGAATCCACACCAAACAGAACAGGTACGTACGCCAGATTAGATTAGATGTTAGTTTAAGCCTCTCTAACTGTTAAAATAGCGTTCCGAAGAGAGGAAGGCACCATTTAGTGTGGAGATAAGGGCATGCGGAATCTATGCAGAAGGGGCGTAGAAACAGAAAGTTGAAAAAGAAGTTTGAAGAGAATCCACATCAAATAGAACAGGTGAGTATGACTACTAAATCAGATCGTAACTATCAGTCACGAGTTCAGTTCCTGTTTGGTGCGGCGAATGTCAGCATGCCCATTTTTGTAGCTAAATCAGTTCTTGAAAATAAAACTCCAGTAATATCAGACAAAATTTACATGCCCATAAAAAAAACTCAGCACCGATTCCCACATGTTTTTCTCTTCTATTGCATTGGACGCTTTATTTTGGGAAAAACGAAAAACTCACTTAATGGTTAGTAAAAATTAAACTTACGAAGATTTTTCCACACCCTTCTGAAAAAATCCAAAGATAAAGAAGAAAGTCCAATATTAATTAAAGCCAAATAAAGGCACGATTTAGTCGATGTTTTCGATTTTCGAAATTGCTTACTGCAATCGACTTTAAATTTGAGTTGAATATTGAACTTCAGTTTAACCCATTGCGGTCACAGTGCTCATTGACACTTTGACTGCGACGTGAACCACCGGTGGTACACAAAGGCAATTTTCAAAAAGCTGCTAATCGATCAATAGTTAAAAACTTAATTTTCATCAATACTTAGTGAAAACTGAATGAAGGCATGATCCAGTTAATGTTTGCTATTTTCAATATTAGGAACGATAATTGATTTAAATTTGAGTTGAATGTTGAACTTCAGTTTAACCAATTGAGGTCAAAGTGTCCACACTTTGACTGGGACAGGCGCCACTGGTGGTACAGGGAAATATTTTCATAATGCTGCTGACCGACCCGTGGTCGCAAACTCGATTTTCACAAATATTTAATCGAAGCTAAATGAAGGCACGATCCAGTTCATGTTTGCTATTTTCCAAATGGCTAACTACAATTGACTTTAAACTTGAGTTTCGTGTTGAACTTAATATTTAGTTGGCGCAGTCAAAGCGTTAATTAGAAACTATCTCGCATGCCTTCCCCACCTCCGATGATGGCGTCCACAGCCGGCGCGATCTTGTCGTCCTCGTCGTCCAGTTTGCTCTCGAGCATGTCTGCGCTGATCCAGTTCAGCCGACGAATTCTGCCAGAACAAATTTTCTCACAAAACTGAACTTTTTAGCAACATTTTGTGGGTTAAAAAATACAATTAAGTGTAGATCAGCCCAGGGATGACAGCTGCAGACGTGAGGACGGTTTACCCCGTGTAGTCACGTTGAAATGTAATCCCCAGCACAAGCTCTACAGTGGAAGTCCCCTCCTACCTTCCTACCTCCAC